>JAHUYU010001084.1:0-15656 GCA_030439765.1 Tripidium arundinaceum | reverse complement strand
GTATGCAAATAGAGTTTGGATTTCAAATCAGTCTGTGAATTGCACGATGTCTTCTTCCAGCACCGAAAACAAGGGCAACTAATGTAACCGGTGCTAACAAAAAGTGATGCTAGCTCAGGACCAAGGAGTACACATTTGTATGGACATCATCATTCAGTGTTTAATCCATGTAACTGCAGAAGGCGAGGACACTTCGTCAGGTTGAACGAGCCTGGCCTTCTTTTGCTGCCTCTTGCTGCTGCTTCTCTGCCCAGTACTTCTGAAGTGGTGGCCCAAATATAACATTCCCAGAAATCACTCCGATCCTGTAACATTTGTATGAAAGAATAAGCTTGACAGCAATAGCAGATTATGCTGCCAACATAATAAGCAGATATGCAATTGCGACTGTAGCCAACGAACACACCAATAAACAGGGCTTCTTTTGACAAAGACAACTAAGGAAACAAAAGAGAAAGCAGGGGCACAAAGCATAATTGCTATGTACAAACCCTAGTCAGCACAAGGAAACACCATTGCAAGATAAATTATATATTTATATGGATGCCAAACAAATTCTTCATGTTATTGTCACAGCAGTACAAATATCACTACAAGCTTGAGTGCTTGACTTCATGAGCTGCCAACTACCAAGTTTATATGATGACTACTCTGTTACCCTTACTTTCAGATTCCAAGAGCAGATTTCATCAAATGATCTACTGAAAAACTCGTGCCCACACTAGTAAAACACTTATTTTAGAATCAATAGCAACTACATGAAGTAATCAAAGGGCCACGCATAGTTCGATCATGTTGCAGTCCACAAAATTCTTCAATGTCAAAGGGATCTCAACTTTTACAACTCTCAAAAAGAAAAAACTTTTACAACTCTAGGTTGAAATCAAATATAAAAGATGCTTTTGCAGTTATTTGCCCATAAAAGTTATCATCAATGCACACACCACAACTACTCCAAAACAAATTTCCTAAAGCGAAACTTGTGCCTGGGCCAAAGGTTAGAAACTCATGTTGTAGCATTTTAGGATATCAGAAACTCAACCATGCACAGAAGATGTCATATCATCTCAATCATTCCTTTGAAATTGCTATGAAATTCCTCCAATCCAAACAAGCCCTTAAAGTACACATTATGTCAACAAAATCCAAATGTTCGCTTAGTTCGGTTACCCGAGGCATATAACCGAACTAATCGTAAAAAGTCAGGTAGCATGGACTCGGGACCAAACTAGTGACCGAAAACTTCGGTCTCAGTCACTTGGGTCTCGGTTTCGGTTAGTTCGATTCGGTCTTCGGTCAATTATGCCCAAGGCTACTTGAACCAAACAAGCCCTTAGTGTTGTGCAATGGGACGGAACCTAGTGGTGGACAACAACGTGAACAAACCGATATGCAAAAACGAGATGACATGGTAGTCGGAAATATGGAGAAGGGAAATCCATAGCCGGTTGTACTACTCCACATTTTTTGAAGGTTTTCTATTGGCTAAATCATGGAATTTTACATCTATTTTTAAAAATGGACTCCTGGAGTTGCTCTTAGCACAACGATGGACCACTGCATTCATGGGCCTGGTTGGTCGAATCCGCTTGGCACAGGCCCAAATGGTCCACTCTGGAAAATGGAAATCCATCTTCTTTCCTAGGCCCAGGGGATGGTTTTTGCTTTGCCTTTGCGTCAGTAGTACTCAGTCGTCTTCGACGCAAGGGGAATCGGGAATTCAGGATGCGGCTCTCCTTTCCCCTTGTCGCCGGCGCCGCCGTGTGAGTCTCTCGACTTCCCATCTCTCACCTGCACCATCCTCTTCATGGATGCCACTCGGCGTCTCTCGCCAGCCCGATGCCGATCTAGACGCGCCTATCCAGTTGCTGCTCCACTGCAACATCCGATTTCGGTTGCGGGACTGCGGGGTGCCCTTGTAGTCCCAGTGTCATCTGGTGTAGATGGAACTCTGACCTCGGTTACTGCCCGGGTTGGTACTGTAGTCCCCGTGTGTAGCGCGAAAGGGTTGTGGGTGTGAGTCACAGCTCTGATTAGGTGCTCGGGAAGCTTCGCTGGGCACACATCTGGGCAATGGCAGTAGGTTGCTCGTGCTGTGTTAGCCTGTTAGGTAGTACCTGACCCATTTTTATAGCGTGTAAGGAACAGGAAATATCTGTTCTCACTTCTCAGGTTATGAAGTTTGGCCTGGTCATGGTTCTAGCATCAATACATATCCCTTATTCCCAATTTTCATATGTTTGCTGCTTTGGTGTTAATTGTTGTATATGACTTTGCAATCCGAGCTTGAAACCTATATTCATGTTATACTCCATGTCCCCACCATGTTACAAAATGCTTTTAGTGTGAGATGTATTTTAGCCAATGGGGTTCCTATATCCTCTAAAATTGGTCATCGACACATCCTTTTAGCCTGAATGAAACGCCATCTAATTCATTGTGGTCACTCATTTTTGGTCAACTTATTCCTCAGCCTGTGAATATTTAGCAGAACTGAATAAATTCAATGATTCAAGTATTCAACTAGTAATTTGATATGGATTCAACATAGTATTGAAGGACGTGTCAATTTTTTCCATTTTCAACAGTCCAAATTGCTCCCCTAGTCTGCAGTCTGCAGGATATCAGACTAATTTGATGCTGACTCGTAAGTTGTAACCCAGCAGTTTCTGTTTGGTAACTTGATGGCAAATTAACAAACCTCACTAGGCTCCTAATAATAAAACAAAATAGAACATATATGTATATGGAGGAAACTGCCTTTTGGATTTCGGTTTCAGTTATTTTGCTTTAGAGATGAGCTATGAGATACTACCAACTCGAGAATTGTGTGTGCATATTCTATTTGATCGGGGGACCAATAATACTTATATGAAAAAGAACACTGATAAAAAACAGCTGTTGCCAATCTGCATGGCTAGGATAGTAAAATCAGCACAGCTGAATGAAATGTGCTAGCCAGGCAGAATCCATCTCCAGAAAATCCCTTAGGATATTCTGTAAGAGAAGTTTAATATATTTACTTTTAGTTTGACCAAATGATTAAATGGTGATGTTACTGTGATCACATAAGTACCTGGCTGTGCAAGAACACTTTTCCAGTTTTCCATGTAGCAACTGAATAACTGAATTGAACAGACTCTAGGAATGATTGAGATGATATGACATCTTCTGTGCATGGTTGAGTTTCTGATATCCTAAAATGCTACAACATGAGTTTCTAACCTTTGGCCCAGGCACAAGTTTCGCTTTAGGAAATTTGTTTTGGAGTAGTTGTGGTGTGTGCATTGATGATAACTTTTATGGGCAAATAACTGCAAAAGCATCTTTTATATTTGATTTCAACCTAGAGTTGTAAAAGTTTTTTCTTTTTGAGAGTTGTAAAAGTTGAGATCCCTTTGACATTGAAGAATTTTGTGGACTGCAACATGATCGAACTATGCGTGGCCCTTTGATTACTTCATGTAGTTGCTATTGATTCTAAAATAAGTGTTTTACTAGTGTGGGCACGAGTTTTTCAGTAGATCATTTGATGAAATCTGCTCTTGGAATCTGAAAGTAAGGGTAACAGAGTAGTCATCATATAAACTTGGTAGTTGGCAGCTCATGAAGTCAAGCACTCAAGCTTGTAGTGATATTTGTACTGCTGTGACAATAACATGAAGAATTTGTTTGGCATCCATATAAATATATAATTTATCTTGCAATGGTGTTTCCTTGTGCTGACTAGGGTTTGTACATAGCAATTATGCTTTGTGCCCCTGCTTTCTCTTTTGTTTCCTTAGTTGTCTTTGTCAAAAGAAGCCCTGTTTATTGGTGTGTTCGTTGGCTACAGTCGCAATTGCATATCTGCTTATTATGTTGGCAGCATAATCTGCTATTGCTGTCAAGCTTATTCTTTCATACAAATGTTACAGGATCGGAGTGATTTCTGGGAATGTTATATTTGGGCCACCACTTCAGAAGTACTGGGCAGAGAAGCAGCAGCAAGAGGCAGCAAAAGAAGGCCAGGCTCGTTCAACCTGACGAAGTGTCCTCGCCTTCTGCAGTTACATGGATTAAACACTGAATGATGATGTCCATACAAATGTGTACTCCTTGGTCCTGAGCTAGCATCACTTTTTGTTAGCACCGGTTACATTAGTTGCCCTTGTTTTCGGTGCTGGAAGAAGACATCGTGCAATTCACAGACTGATTTGAAATCCAAACTCTATTTGCATACCTTCGTATGCAGGTTGATCTCGTAGCTAGATGTCAAGATCACATGGTTGGATGTCCTGTATCTGTGGATTTTACTTTCTTTTTTAGGGAAATCTGTGGATTTTACTTTTTTTTTATCAACATCTGTTGATTTTTACTTGCCTCTATAACGTGGCTTCTGAATTTGGCTGGGCCGACCGTTCCTCGGAATTCCGGCCCAAATCGGCTTTCTCGTATACGGCTCGGGTCATTTCCAGTACAGTACAGCCTCCACCTCTTTCTGGACACGAAGTAGAAAGGACGCGATATTGCAGAAGCTACCCGCGCATTCACCAGCCCTAGCCGTCCATTTTCCCGCTAAAACAATAACCTTTGCCTCCTCCGGCGACTCGCCGGATCCGTGAACCTGGAGTGAACCCCGCACACGATGCCGAGGAAAGCAAAACCCGCCGCCCAAGCCACCGCGGCCGTCGCTGCCGCCACCGGCGTCCAGTACTGGCTTCTGAAGACGGAGCCGGGCGAGTGGTCGTGGTCCGACCAGGCGCGCGCCCCGGGCGGCGTCGCGCCGTGGGACGGCGTCCGGAACCGCCAGGCCATGAACAGCCTCCGCGCCATGCGTCCGGGAGACCGTTGCCTGTTCTACCACTCCGGCGCCGGCGCCGCCTCCCGCCGCGTCGTCGGCGTCGTCGAGGTCGCCCGGCCCTGGTACGAGGGCGAGGGCGAGGGCGAGGGCGAGGGCAAGGGCAAGGAGGCGGTGGCCGGTGGTGCCGTGGACGTGAGGGCGGTCGGGGAGTTCCGGACCCCCGTCCCTCTGGGTGACATCAAGAAGGCGGCGGGCGAGGTGGAGGGGATGAAGGACTTCGCGCTGCTCCGGCAGGCGCGGCTATCGGTGATGCCCGTGCCTGCTAAGATCTGGGATTGGATTTGCGATGCGGGAGGAGGCTTCGTGCAGGATGGTGAGGTCGATGAAGAAGATGTTTGATGCTGCAAACATGAAGGTAAAAAATAGAACTGATTTTGCTGAGCAACAAAGACCTCACTTTGTTTTGGTACATTTATATTCAGTAAATTGTGTGCTTATCTTGACATCTTGTAGAATCAAAGTTGACCTCCGTGCCTGTTGACATGAACAACTGGAACTGGAAGATGGCAGCATTTTGTGGAATCCTTTTGGCCAGCAAGGGTTGCTAGTTCTGAAGAGACATTCATGTTTCTTCAGTGTTTGCCATCTCGGCACAGAAGGACCCAACAAGAATGTACTAGTAGTTACTAGTTGATCTAGTATGTAAGTTCAGTGGTCGGTGTAGCTGGAGTAGCTTGGATCTATGAAGTACTCGAGGTATTGCGCGTTAGCTTGTGACTCGCATAACTGGATAATCTACCTGCTGCTCTTATGGACAGTCTGATGCAGTTCACTGAAGTTTCAGTCAGGTTGTTCGTATTTTTTATGCTATCGAATATCGTTAATTGACAGTCTATTACTGATTATATATTACCATACAGCGCACACTATGAACCGCAGGTGGCACCTTGATCCACTCCAAACTTCCTGTGCACTGACTGTTCCTTTGCAACTGTTCAGTTATCAATGTAAAATGCAGAATAATTCTATATTGTCTGATGAAGGGTGCCATGTCCAAAGCTGTTCACTCGAATGAAGCTGGAAATCCAGATTTGGAGTTGATGCTCGCAATTTCATCGCGGGGCGGGGAAAAAGGTCTACGGTGCTCATGTGAGATGCAGCTGTAAGCTGTTGTAGCTTATAATGCAGGCACAATTAACAAATGTGGTTGGTCAGCTGAGCTCTGGACAGATACGTCCAGCCCGCAGGACGCTGGCAACTGGAAGGTGGCTTGTGGCTTAGGGACAAAGGAGCTGGACCTGAAAAAAAAAGTGATAGGGGCCTTGTTTAGTTCCAAAAAAAAAAATTTACTCCCATCACATCAAATCTTACGGCACATGCATGGAGTATTAAATATAGACGAAATAAAAAACTAATTGCACACTTTGCGTGTAAATTGCGAGACGAATCTTTTAAGCCTAATTAGTCCATGATTAGACACTAATTGCTATAGTTACACAGGTGCTACAGTATCTAAAAACTTTACTTTACAGCAACTAAACAAGGCCTGGGTTGGTTTAAGCTGCCGTACCAGGATTAACTTATGTTCATTCAATGTTTTGGGAGCTTCTAGAGGACATGTGTGGCAGAACCGCCCAAAATAACACACTAACGAAGGAACTTGCATTCCTCTAGGCACTAAGTACTCCGCCAGCGGATATTCTAGCCGTTTCTGTCGAGCACACCCAATGAAAGAACTCAAAACCATCCACATTTTCACCTAAGATCCAATAATGAAAACGAGTGCAATACTTAGTTTATTCCATACAACATAGTCTTCAGAAATAAGTTATTACAATACCAACTTCAGAGTGCGGAATTAAAACAGCGGAAATAAATATCTAGCGAGCGTAGCAAAGATCCATCTGAGCCCAGCAGACGATCCTCCACACAAAGCCTCAAGAAGCACCTGCAACAGGGGTAAAATAAACCCTGAGTACACAATGTACTCGCAAGACTTACCCGACTGGGAATAATTTCCCGACTCCAAGGATCATGATAGGCTTTTTGGCTACTGGTTCAAGTTTGCAGAAAAGCATTACTACTAGTGGATCCTTATTGCAGTTCTTTTATTTGCCATCTTTTAGTTTATCAGCTAACCATCTATGTAAGCACTTATGCTATTTTCAAATAAGAGTTGGTCAATACAAATCCATCCTTATTCACCTTTTCTCTTTCAGTTCTTACTACGATGCCCGAATCAAGTCATATCGGACCGCTTACGCGGCGATTCGCGGATCAATGCAGCCCAGCTGGGTACCCCAAAAAACACACGCCCCCCCCCGTACCGAGGTACAAACGGGACCAACCCATTATCCTCCTGTCAAGAAAACCGAGTCCCCGTCCATACTGGGACTCCAAGGATCATGATAGGCTTTTTGGCTACTGGTTCAAGTTTGCAGAAAAGCATTACTACTAGTGGATCCTTATTGCAGTTCTTTTATTTGCCATCTTTTAGTTTATCAGCTAACCATCTATGTAAGCACTTATGCTATTTTCAAATAAGAGTTGGTCAATACAAATCCATCCTTATTCACCTTTTCTCTTTCAGTTCTTACTACGATGCCCGAATCAAGTCATATCGGACCGCTTACGCGGCGATTCGCGGATCAATGCAGCCCAGCTGGGTACCCCAAAAAACACACGCCCCCCCCCGTACCGAGGTACAAACGGGACCAACCCATTATCCTCCTGTCAAGAAAACCGAGTCCCCGTCCATACTGGGACTCCAAGCCCCTGCCCTCTCGCGGTGCTTAGACCTCCTAATACCCATATATAATCCACCTTCAGTTGGTCCGGATGGAGCCGGAACCCATGACAAGAGAATAACAAGTCTTTCTAGCCCCCATCCGCTAGTATATGCTCGGGATAAGGAGATCTGTGACTTGACAACCATCCAAATGCAACGACCGGTCCTTAACCGACTCGGACAGGGAAACAATGTAACCCAGTGATGCCCTGTTGGCCGCAGGACACCCCTTGTCACATCCACCACTACCAAACCACATCCCTGCCCGGTCACCATTTCACATGCCTTTATTTCCATGTTAACCATAGTGATAATAATGATCACCTATCGTGAACAACACCATGTTGTTCATGCTAACGAAACCTAAGCATGGCACTACACGGCCTAAACTAGTAAGACTCTTGTGTAGTAAAATTTATGCAAGTGGGTTTCAACAGAACTCCCGAAACGTAAATGCACATATAACATAGATATCCTATTATCATTTCAAAATAAAGGTTATGCACCGGGGCTTGCCTTGGGCATCCTGGTGTGCAGCAAAGTTAATGGTTGACGGCTCCGGAGCTCCTTCCTGCACGGGGACCTCCTCCTCGTACACCTCCACGATCTCCTCGTACTCCGGCTCCTCCACAGCCACGTACTCCACTATCTCGTGATCTATATGCAAGAAATGATGACATGACTTAATGCAATGACAACAGCAGCTCTTAAAATAACAACAACTATTACTAAGCTACTAAGCTAGCTCTAATGACCAACATACTAGGCTGTCTACTATTCTTACTAAGCAAGAGTAAACTGATCCAATTAATCTTTACTCATTAAATTGCATACTCTTCATTTGTTTCCGATTTAATATGTACTACGGCTAGGAAAACTTAGCTATCACATCTAGTAAGCTATTCAAAGACTACAAAACTACAACAACCACCTAATAAAACCATGAAGCTACCGCAAAAGTTTCAAAGCTAAAGCTATTACCCATTTGCCACAAAAAAATTCTACAAGATTTATCATATTAATATTAAGCGCTTTTGATTGATTTAATAGACTTTAGCATCACCACAGATAGGTATGATCTAACTACACTAACAGGCAGATAATGATTTTAGAAAGAAGAATCGAGTGATTCGGATATCGTATGGTGGAGATATCGATCACGCAAGGTGGCTGTTGATAATCTCTGGAAAATCAAAGGGGATTAATTAACTCATGGCTTGATCTCTCGTGACGTGCTCATGGTTGCACCGGTGGTGCCCTGGTCTTTAATCAAAGAAATAATGGAGAAGGATGGCGCTGCTAGGGAGAGATAGAGTAAGTACTGGAGGGACTCACGAGATACTCACCGCAATCGACTGGTGCTTCGGAGAGAAATCGATAGACACAGCTTACACGGACAAGAACAGAGAAACTTGATTTGGGAGGAAGAAGAAATCAGCAGCGGAGCAGGACGACTCGGCTACTGGATGGTGCGGGCTCGCAGAAGAAGGATAACTGACACGCGCGACACACTTCAGCGGAGGCGGCACTCTAAATAACCTCGCAGCGCACCGGCGACAAAATGTTTCTTCGGATGAACAGTGTTCCTGCGCTGCTAGAGTGTTTTCTACGTGTTCTCTGGTTTCCTTCCTTTCTGGTGCTCAGCGCGACGTGTGCTCCGGTTTGCTTTCTGGTGCTCAGCACGACGTGCTGGTAAGTTCTACGAGCTGCAGTCGGTCGTCGGGCAGGGTGAAAATTTTTGCAAGGGACTAATAAAGACTTGTTATTCTCTTGTCATGGGTTCCGGCTCCATCCGGACCAACTGAAGGTGGATTATATATGGGTATTAGGAGGTCTAAGCACCGCGAGAGGGCAGGGGCTTGGAGTCCCAGTATGGACGGGGACTCGGTTTTCTTGACAGGAGGATAATGGGTTGGTCCCGTTTGTACCTCGGTACGGGGGGGGGCGTGTGTTTTTTGGGGTACCCAGCTGGGCTGCATTGATCCGCGAATCGCCGCGTAAGCGGTCCGATATGACTTGATTCGGGCATCGTAGTAAGAACTGAAAGAGAAAAGGTGAATAAGGATGGATTTGTATTGACCAACTCTTATTTGAAAATAGCATAAGTGCTTACATAGATGGTTAGCTGATAAACTAAAAGATGGCAAATAAAAGAACTGCAATAAGGATCCACTAGTAGTAATGCTTTTCTGCAAACTTGAACCAGTAGCCAAAAAGCCTATCATGATCCTTGGAGTCGGGAAATTATTCCCAGTCGGGTAAGTCTTGCGAGTACATTGTGTACTCAGGGTTTATTTTACCCCTGTTGCAGGTGCTTCTTGAGGCTTTGTGTGGAGGATCGTCTGCTGGGCTCAGATGGATCTTTGCTACGCTCGCTAGATATTTATTTCCGCTGTTTTAATTCCGCACTCTGAAGTTGGTATTGTAATAACTTATTTCTGAAGACTATGTTGTATGGAATAAACTAAGTATTGCACTCGTTTTCATTATTGGATCTTAGGTGAAAATGTGGATGGTTTTGAGTTCTTTCATTGGGTGTGCTCGACAGAAACGGCTAGAATATCCGCTGGCGGAGTACTTAGTGCCTAGAGGAATGCAAGTTCCTTCGTTAGTGTGTTATTTTGGGCGGTTCTGCCACACATGTCCTCTAGAAGCTCCCAAAACATTGAATGAACATAAGTTAATCCTGGTACGGCAGCTTAAACCAACCCAGGCCTTGTTTAGTTGCTGTAAAGTAAAGTTTTTAGATACTGTAGCACCTGTGTAACTATAGCAATTAGTGTCTAATCATGGACTAATTAGGCTTAAAAGATTCGTCTCGCAATTTACACGCAAAGTGTGCAATTAGTTTTTTATTTCGTCTATATTTAATACTCCATGCATGTGCCGTAAGATTTGATGTGATGGGAGTAAATTTTTTTTTTTGGAACTAAACAAGGCCCCTATCACTTTTTTTTTCAGGTCCAGCTCCTTTGTCCCTAAGCCACAAGCCACCTTCCAGTTGCCAGCGTCCTGCGGGCTGGACGTATCTGTCCAGAGCTCAGCTGACCAACCACATTTGTTAATTGTGCCTGCATTATAAGCTACAACAGCTTACAGCTGCATCTCACATGAGCACCGTAGACCTTTTTCCCCGCCCCGCGATGAAATTGCGAGCATCAACTCCAAATCTGGATTTCCAGCTTCATTCGAGTGAACAGCTTTGGACATGGCACCCTTCATCAGACAATATAGAATTATTCTGCATTTTACATTGATAACTGAACAGTTGCAAAGGAACAGTCAGTGCACAGGAAGTTTGGAGTGGATCAAGGTGCCACCTGCGGTTCATAGTGTGCGCTGTATGGTAATATATAATCAGTAATAGACTGTCAATTAACGATATTCGATAGCATAAAAAATACGAACAACCTGACTGAAACTTCAGTGAACTGCATCAGACTGTCCATAAGAGCAGCAGGTAGATTATCCAGTTATGCGAGTCACAAGCTAACGCGCAATACCTCGAGTACTTCATAGATCCAAGCTACTCCAGCTACACCGACCACTGAACTTACATACTAGATCAACTAGTAACTACTAGTACATTCTTGTTGGGTCCTTCTGTGCCGAGATGGCAAACACTGAAGAAACATGAATGTCTCTTCAGAACTAGCAACCCTTGCTGGCCAAAAGGATTCCACAAAATGCTGCCATCTTCCAGTTCCAGTTGTTCATGTCAACAGGCACGGAGGTCAACTTTGATTCTACAAGATGTCAAGATAAGCACACAATTTACTGAATATAAATGTACCAAAACAAAGTGAGGTCTTTGTTGCTCAGCAAAATCAGTTCTATTTTTTACCTTCATGTTTGCAGCATCAAACATCTTCTTCATCGACCTCACCATCCTGCACGAAGCCTCCTCCCGCATCGCAAATCCAATCCCAGATCTTAGCAGGCACGGGCATCACCGATAGCCGCGCCTGCCGGAGCAGCGCGAAGTCCTTCATCCCCTCCACCTCGCCCGCCGCCTTCTTGATGTCACCCAGAGGGACGGGGGTCCGGAACTCCCCGACCGCCCTCACGTCCACGGCACCACCGGCCACCGCCTCCTTGCCCTTGCCCTCGCCCTCGCCCTCGCCCTCGCCCTCGTACCAGGGCCGGGCGACCTCGACGACGCCGACGACGCGGCGGGAGGCGGCGCCGGCGCCGGAGTGGTAGAACAGGCAACGGTCTCCCGGACGCATGGCGCGGAGGCTGTTCATGGCCTGGCGGTTCCGGACGCCGTCCCACGGCGCGACGCCGCCCGGGGCGCGCGCCTGGTCGGACCACGACCACTCGCCCGGCTCCGTCTTCAGAAGCCAGTACTGGACGCCGGTGGCGGCAGCGACGGCCGCGGTGGCTTGGGCGGCGGGTTTTGCTTTCCTCGGCATCGTGTGCGGGGTTCACTCCAGGTTCACGGATCCGGCGAGTCGCCGGAGGAGGCAAAGGTTATTGTTTTAGCGGGAAAATGGACGGCTAGGGCTGGTGAATGCGCGGGTAGCTTCTGCAATATCGCGTCCTTTCTACTTCGTGTCCAGAAAGAGGTGGAGGCTGTACTGTACTGGAAATGACCCGAGCCGTATACGAGAAAGCCGATTTGGGCCGGAATTCCGAGGAACGGTCGGCCCAGCCAAATTCAGAAGCCACGTTATAGAGGCAAGTAAAAATCAACAGATGTTGATAAAAAAAAAGTAAAATCCACAGATTTCCCTAAAAAAGAAAGTAAAATCCACAGATACAGGACATCCAACCATGTGATCTTGACATCTAGCTACGAGATCAACCTGCATACGAAGGTATGCAAATAGAGTTTGGATTTCAAATCAGTCTGTGAATTGCACGATGTCTTCTTCCAGCACCGAAAACAAGGGCAACTAATGTAACCGGTGCTAACAAAAAGTGATGCTAGCTCAGGACCAAGGAGTACACATTTGTATGGACATCATCATTCAGTGTTTAATCCATGTAACTGCAGAAGGCGAGGACACTTCGTCAGGTTGAACGAGCCTGGCCTTCTTTTGCTGCCTCTTGCTGCTGCTTCTCTGCCCAGTACTTCTGAAGTGGTGGCCCAAATATAACATTCCCAGAAATCACTCCGATCCTGTAACATTTGTATGAAAGAATAAGCTTGACAGCAATAGCAGATTATGCTGCCAACATAATAAGCAGATATGCAATTGCGACTGTAGCCAACGAACACACCAATAAACAGGGCTTCTTTTGACAAAGACAACTAAGGAAACAAAAGAGAAAGCAGGGGCACAAAGCATAATTGCTATGTACAAACCCTAGTCAGCACAAGGAAACACCATTGCAAGATAAATTATATATTTATATGGATGCCAAACAAATTCTTCATGTTATTGTCACAGCAGTACAAATATCACTACAAGCTTGAGTGCTTGACTTCATGAGCTGCCAACTACCAAGTTTATATGATGACTACTCTGTTACCCTTACTTTCAGATTCCAAGAGCAGATTTCATCAAATGATCTACTGAAAAACTCGTGCCCACACTAGTAAAACACTTATTTTAGAATCAATAGCAACTACATGAAGTAATCAAAGGGCCACGCATAGTTCGATCATGTTGCAGTCCACAAAATTCTTCAATGTCAAAGGGATCTCAACTTTTACAACTCTCAAAAAGAAAAAACTTTTACAACTCTAGGTTGAAATCAAATATAAAAGATGCTTTTGCAGTTATTTGCCCATAAAAGTTATCATCAATGCACACACCACAACTACTCCAAAACAAATTTCCTAAAGCGAAACTTGTGCCTGGGCCAAAGGTTAGAAACTCATGTTGTAGCATTTTAGGATATCAGAAACTCAACCATGCACAGAAGATGTCATATCATCTCAATCATTCCTAGAGTCTGTTCAATTCAGTTATTCAGTTGCTACATGGAAAACTGGAAAAGTGTTCTTGCACAGCCAGGTACTTATGTGATCACAGTAACATCACCATTTAATCATTTGGTCAAACTAAAAGTAAATATATTAAACTTCTCTTACAGAATATCCTAAGGGATTTTCTGGAGATGGATTCTGCCTGGCTAGCACATTTCATTCAGCTGTGCTGATTTTACTATCCTAGCCATGCAGATTGGCAACAGCTGTTTTTTATCAGTGTTCTTTTTCATATAAGTATTATTGGTCCCCCGATCAAATAGAATATGCACACACAATTCTCGAGTTGGTAGTATCTCATAGCTCATCTCTAAAGCAAAATAACTGAACCGAAATCCAAAAGGCAGTTTCCTCCATATACATATATGTTCTATTTTGTTTTATTATTAGGAGCCTAGTGAGGTTTGTTAATTTGCCATCAAGTTACCAAACAGAAACTGCTGGGTTACAACTTACGAGTCAGCATCAAATTAGTCTGATATCCTGCAGACTGCAGACTAGGGGAGCAATTTGGACTGTTGAAATGGAAAAAATTGACACGTCCTTCAATACTATGTTGAATCCATATCAAATTACTAGTTGAATACTTGAATCATTGAATTTATTCAGTTCTGCTAAATATTCACAGGCTGAGGAATAAGTTATTACAATACCAACTTCAGAGTGCGGAATTAAAACAGCGGAAATAAATATCTAGCGAGCGTAGCAAAGATCCATCTGAGCCCAGCAGACGATCCTCCACACAAAGCCTCAAGAAGCACCTGCAACAGGGGTAAAATAAACCCTGAGTACACAATGTACTCGCAAGACTTACCCGACTGGGAATAATTTCCCGACTCCAAGGATCAAGATAGGCTTTTTGGCTACTGGTTCAAGTTTGCAGAAAAGCATTACTACTAGTGGATCCTTATTGCAGTTCTTTTATTTGCCATCTTTTAGTTTATCAGCTAACCATCTATGTAAGCACTTATGCTATTTTCAAATAAGAGTTGGTCAATACAAATCCATCCTTATTCACCTTTTCTCTTTCAGTTCTTACTACGATGCCCGAATCAAGTCATATCGGACCGCTTACGCGGCGATTCGCGGATCAATGCAGCCCAGCTGGGTACCCCAAAAAACACACGCCCCCCCCGTACCGAGGTACAAACGGGACCAACCCATTATCCTCCTGTCAAGAAAACCGAGTCCCCGTCCATACTGGGACTCCAAGCCCCTGCCCTCTCGCGGTGCTTAGACCTCCTAATACCCATATATAATCCACCTTCAGTTGGTCCGGATGGAGCCGGAACCCATGACAAGAGAATAACAAGTCTTTCTAGCCCCCATCCGCTAGTATATGCTCGGGATAAGGAGATCTGTGACTTGACAACCATCCAAATGCAACGACCGGTCCTTAACCGACTCGGACAGGGAAACAATGTAACCCAGTGATGCCCTGTTGGCCGCAGGACACCCCTTGTCACATCCACCACTACCAAACCACATCCCTGCCCGGTCACCATTTCACATGCCTTTATTTCCATGTTAACCATAGTGATAATAATGATCACCTATCGTGAACAACACCATGTTGTTCATGCTAACGAAACCTAAGCATGGCACTACACGGCCTAAACTAGTAAGACTCTTGTGTAGTAAATATTTATGCAGTGGGTTTCAACAGAACTCCCGAAACGTAAATGCACATATAACATAGATATCCTATTATCATTTCAAAATAAAGGTTATGCACCGGGCTTGCCTTGGGCATCCTGGTGTGCAGCAAAGTTAATGGTTGACGGCTCCGGAGCTCCTTCCTGCACGGGGACCTCCTCCTCGTACACCTCCACGATCTCCTCGTACTCCGGCTCCTCCACAGCCACGTACTCCACTATCTCGTGATCTATATGCAAGAAATGATGACATGACTTAATGCAATGACAACAGCAGCTCTTAAAATAACAACAACTATTACTAAGCTACTAAGCTAGCTCTAATGACCAACATACTAGGCTGTCTACTATTCTTACTAAGCAAGAGTAAACTGATCCAATTAATCTTTACTCATTCAAATTGCATACTCTTCATTTGTTCCGAATTAATATGTACTACGGCTAGGAAAACTTAGCTATCACATCTAGTAAGCTATTCAAAGACTACAAAAC
>JAHUYU010001506.1:0-21013 GCA_030439765.1 Tripidium arundinaceum | reverse complement strand
AGGGATTGTTTGCAAGCTTTATGGCACTTTCATTGTCACACAATAATGGGATTTTAGTGAAGTGACATCCAAAATCTCGAAGGGTTTGCCTCATCCAAAGTAGTTGAGCACAACATGCACCGGCTACAACATACTCGGCCTCGGCGGTGGATAGGGCTACACAATTTTGCTTCTTAGAACTCCAAGACACTAGGGACCATCCAAGGAATTGACATGTCCCCGAAGTGCTTTTTCGATCTACTTTGCAACCGGCATAATCGCAATCCGAATACCTAAGTAGATCGAACTTGGAGCCCTTAGGATACCACAAACCAAAGTTAGGAGTGTGTACTAAATATCTCAAGATTCTCTTAACGGCCACTAAGTGAAACTCTTTTGGGTTAGCTTGAAATCTAGCACACATGCACACACTAAGCATAATATCGGGCCTAGATGTGCACAAATAAAGTAGAGAGCTGATCATGGAACGATATACCTTGGTATCCACGGCTTTCTCTTCTTCATTGAGATCAAGATGTCCATTGGTTGGCATGGGAGTTTTGATAGGCTTGGCATTCACCATGTCAAACTTCTTGAGCATATCATAGGTGTACTTCATTTGACTAATAAAAGTTTCATCCTTCACTTGCTTGATTTGAAATCCGAGGAAGAACTTCAATTCACCCATCATGGACATCTCAAATCTCTTGGTCATAATCCTACTAAATTCCTCACAAAAAGAATTATTAGAACTACCAAATATTATGTCATCGACATATATTTGGCACACAAATATATCTTTATCAACTTTATGAGTAAAAAGGGTAGGATCGGCTTTGCCTATTTCAAAGCCTTGCTTGAGCAAGAATTCCCTAAGGCATTCATACCATGCTCTTGGTGCTTGCTTAAGCCCATAGAGCGCCTTTTGGGGTTTGAAGACGTGATTGGGAAACTTGGGATCTTCAAAGCCCGGTGGTTGCTCAACATAGACAAGCTCTTGAATGGGGCCATTGAGGAATGCACTCTTCACGTCCGTTTGATATAGCTTGAAGTTGTGATGAGCGGCATAGGCCAAGAGCATTCGGATTGCTTCGAACCTTGCCGCCGGTGCAAATGTTTCTTCAAAGTCCAAGCCCTCTACTTGAGTGAAGCCTTGAGCAACCAATCATGCCTTGTTCCTTGTCACCACGCCATTCTCATCTTGCTTGTTGCGGAAGACCCACTTGGTGCCAATGACATTGGTATTTGGCCTTTCCACCAAGGTCCACACTTGATTTCTCTCAAAGTTGTTGAGCTCTTCTTCCATAGCCATGACCTAATCCGGGTCTCCAAGTGCTTGTTCAACCTTAAGAGGTTCCAAAGAGGAAACAAATGAGTAAAATTGATAGAAATTTGCTAAATGTGAATGAGTTGTTACCCCCTTTTGAAGACTCCCAAGAATATTGTCAATGGGATGATCCCGTTGTATGATTTGCCTTAGCCTTGGATGCTCAACTGCTTCTTGTTCATCTTCTGGACCTTCATCTTCTTCTTGTTCAAATATGGGTTGTAGGTTCTATCCTTGAACTGGAGTGGAATCAGCTGCTGCTGAGGTAGGTAGTGCGGCACTGCCGCTCTGCAGATTTTCAGCAGGGCTATGCTGCTATTTTGCATCGAGTACGTCAGCGGATATTGGTGCAGCAACAGCTTGAGGAACCTCCAGTTCAGTGGCTTGATCTTCTTGTGGTCTAATATCACCAATAACCATTTGCTTGATTGCCTTACGAGGTGGATCCTCCTTTCCTACAACACTTGAATTAACTTGCTCTACTTGAGAGCCATTAGATTCATCAAATGTCACATCTACCACTATTTCAACTCGACCAGAGTTTTTGTTGAACACACGGTAGGCATGCTTATTTGATCCATAACCAAGAAGAAAACCTTCATCAACTTCAGGTGCAAACTTAGAGGTTTTGGGTTTCTTGTTAAGTATAAAACACTTGCACCCAAATACTCTAAAGTAAGATACCTTTGGTTTGTTACCGGTTAGAAGCTCATATGAAGTTTTCTTCAACCTCTTGTGTAGGTAGAGACGGTTGATGGCATGACATTCAGTGTTGATGGCGTCACACCAAAGATGTCCGGCGTCTTGTACTCATCTAGCATAGTTCTTGCCATGTCAATGAGAGCACGGTTCTTTCTCTCTACTATACCATTTTGTTGAGGGGTGTATGGAGTTGAAAATTCATGCTTGATGCCCTCTTCATCAAGAAACTCTTCAACTTGGGTGTTCTTGAATTCGGTCCCATTGTCACTTCTCACTTTCTTGATTGGAAGACTTCCTTTTGAGCTCTTCTAATGAATATCTTCACCTTCTCTTGAACTTGGCTCTTGTCATACACAAAGAATACCCAAGTGAAACGGGAATAATCATCAACAATAACAAGACCATATTTGTTACCCCCGATGCTAAGGTAGGCGACCGGTCCAAAGAGATCCATGTGAATCAACTCCAATGGTTGTGTAGTGGTCATGATGCTCTTTGGTAGGTGAGGTACACCTACATGCTTTTCGGCTTGGCATGCGCTACATACCCTATCTTTTTCAAAATGAACATTTGTTAGTCCAAGGATGTGTTCGTCTTTTAAAAGTTTGGCCAAGTTCCTCATCCCAACATGGGCTAGTTGGCGATGCCATAGCCAACCCATGCTAGATTTTGCCACTAAACAAGTCTCAAGCTTAGCTTTACTTTTGTTGAAATCAACTAGGTAAAGCTTATTCTTTAATCGACCCGTAAAGACAATAGAGGAATCCTCCATTTTAAAGACTTACACACCCTTATCCGTAAAGAGACAATTGTAGCCCATCTCACATAGCTGAGAAACGGACACAAGTTGTAACTCAACGAATTAACATGTAAAACATTTGTAATTGAATGCTCAAGGGTTATAGCAACTTTACCAAGACTAATCACTTCCCCCTTAGAGTTATCACCAAATATGATGCTCTCATTTGAATTTGTTGTTGGGGAATATGATAAGAACATACTCCTTTCTCCGGTTATATGATTTGTACAGCCGATGTCAAGCACCCAACTTGACCCACCGGAGGAGTATGTTCTTATCATATTCCCCAACAACAAATTCAAATGAGAGCATCATATTTGGTGATAACTCTAAGGGGGAAGTGATTAGTCTTGGTAAAGTTGCTATAACCCTTGAGCATTCAATTACAAATGTTTTACATGTTAATTCGTTGAGTTACAACTTGTGTCCGTTTCTCAGCTATGTGAGATGGGCTACAATTGTCTCTTTACGGATAAGGGTGTGTAAGTCTTTAAAATGGAGGATTCCTCTATTGTCTTTACGGGTCGATTAAAGAATAAGCTTTACCTAGTTGATTTCAACAAAAGTAAAGCTAAGCTTGAGACTTGTTTAGTGGCAAAATCTAGCATGGGTTGGCTATGGCATCGCCAACTAGCCCATGTTGGGATGAGGAACTTGGCCAAACTTTTTAAAAGACGAACACATCCTTGGACTAACAAATGTTCATTTTGAAAAAGATAGGGTATGTAGCGCATGCCAAGCCGAAAAGCATGTAGGTGTACCTCACCTACCAAAGAGCATCATGACCACTACACAACCATTGGAGTTGATTCACATGGATCTCTTTGGACCGGTCGCCTACCTTAGCATCGGGGGTAACAAATATGGTCTTGTTATTGTTGATGATTATTCCCGTTTCACTTGGGTATTCTTTGTGTATGACAAGAGCCAAGTTCAAGAGAAGGTGAAGATATTCATTAGAAGAGCTCAAAAGGAAGTCTTCCAATCAAGAAAGTGAGAAGTGACAATGGGACCGAATTCAAGAACACCCAAGTTGAAGAGTTTCTTGATGAAGAGGGCATCAAGCATGAATTTTCAACTCCATACACCCCTCAACAAAATGGTATAGTAGAGAGAAAGAACCGTGCTCTCATTGACATGGCAAGAACTATGCTAGATGAGTACAAGACGCCGGACATCTTTGGTGTGACGCCATCAACACTGAATGTCATGCCATCAACCGTCTCTACCTACACAAGAGGTTGAAGAAAACTTCATATGAGCTTCTAACCGGTAACAAACCAAAGGTATCTTACTTTAGAGTATTTGGGTGCAAGTGTTTTATACTTAACAAGAAACCCAAAACCTCTAAGTTTGCACCTGAAGTTGATGAAGGTTTTCTTCTTGGTTATGGATCAAATAAGCATGCCTACCGTGTGTTCAACAAAAACTCTGGTCGAGTTGAAATAGTGGTAGATGTGACATTTGATGAATCTAATGGCTCTCAAGTAGAGCAAGTTAATTCAAGTGTTGTAGGAAAGGAGGATCCACCTCGTAAGGCAATCAAGCAAATGGCTATTGGTGATATTAGACCACAAGAAGATCAAGCCACTGAACTGGAGGTTCCTCAAGCTGTTGCTGCACCAATATCCGCTGACGTACTCGATGCAAAATAGCAGCATAGCCCTGCTGAAAATCTGCAGAGCGGCAGTGCCGCACTACCTACCTCAGCAGCAGCTGATTCCACTCCAGTTCAAGGATAGAACCTACAACCCATATTTGAACAAGAAGAAGATGAAGGTCCAGAAGATGAACAAGAAGCAGTTGAGCATCCAAGGCTAAGGCAAATCATACAACGGGATCATCCCATTGACAATATTCTTGGGAGTCTTCAAAAGGGGGTAACAACTCATTCACATTTAGCAAATTTCTATCAATTTTACTCATTTGTTTCCTCTTTGGAACCTCTTAAGGTTGAACAAGCACTTGGAGACCCGGATTAGGTCATGGCTATGGAAGAAGAGCTCAACAACTTTGAGAGAAATCAAGTGTGGACCTTGGTGGAAAGGCCAAATACCAATGTCATTGGCACCAAGTGGGTCTTCCGCAACAAGCAAGATGAGAATGGCGTGGTGACAAGGAACAAGGCATGATTGGTTGCTCAAGGCTTCACTCAAGTAGAGGGCTTGGACTTTGAAGAAACATTTGCACCGGCGGCAAGGTTCGAAGCAATCCGAATGCTCTTGGCCTATGCCGCTCATCACAACTTCAAGCTATATCAAACGGACGTGAAGAGTGCATTCCTCAATGGCCCCATTCAAGAGCTTGTCTATGTTGAGCAACCACCGGGCTTTGAAGATCCCAAGTTTCCCAATCACGTCTTCAAACCCCAAAAGGCGCTCTATGGGCTTAAGCAAGCACCAAGAGCATGGTATGAATGCCTTAGGGAATTCTTGCTCAAGCAAGGCTTTGAAATAGGCAAAGCCGATCCTACCCTTTTTACTCATAAAGTTGATAAAGATATATTTGTGTGCCAAATATATGTCGATGACATAATATTTGGTAGTTCTAATAATTCTTTTTGTGAGGAATTTAGTAGGATTATGACCAAGAGATTTGAGATGTCCATGATGGGTGAATTGAAGTTCTTCCTCGGATTTCAAATCAAGCAAGTGAAGGATGAAACTTTTATTAGTCAAATGAAGTACACCTATGATATGCTCAAGAAGTTTGACATGGTGAATGCCAAGCCTATCAAAACTCCCATGCCAACCAATGGACATCTTGATCTCAATGAAGAAGAGAAAGCCGTGGATACCAAGGTATATCGTTCCATGATCAGCTCTCTACTTTATTTGTGCACATCTAGGCCCGATATTATGCTTAGTGTGTGCATGTGTGCTAGATTTCAAGCTAACCCAAAAGAGTTTCACTTAGTGGCCGTTAAGAGAATCTTGAGATATTTAGTACACACTCCTAACTTTGGTTTGTGGTATCCTAAGGGCTCCAAGTTCGATCTACTTAGGTATTCGGATTGCGATTATGCCGGTTGCAAAGTAGATCGAAAAAGCACTTCGGGGACATGTCAATTCCTTGGATGGTCCCTAGTGTCTTGGAGTTCTAAGAAGCAAAATTGTGTAGCCCTATCCACCGCCGAGGCCGAGTATGTTGTAGCCGGTGCATGTTGTGCTCAACTACTTTGGATGAGGCAAACCCTTCGAGATTTTGGATGTCACTTCACTAAAATCCCATTATTGTGTGACAATGAAAGTGCCATAAAGCTTGCAAACAATCCCGTAAGCCACCCAAGAACTAAGCACATAGACATCCGACATCATTTCTTAAGAGACCACAAAACCAAAGGAGATATCAAAATTCTCCATGTGAGCACCGAAAAGCAACTAGCCGATATCTTCACTAAACCTCTCGATGAGTCAAGATTTTGTACTTTACGTAGTGAGCTAAATATTCTTGATTCCCGTAACGTGGTTTGAAATATAGCATGCCTCTGATTGATCAACTAGCAACCTAGGCAAATCAATTTCAAAAGTTTCATATCATGCTTCAAAATGCTTTATAAAACTTGATCTATGTAACATGACCATGGTTTGTACTAATTATCTATTTCTGGTCATGGTATATAGGTGATATGTGTCCATATCCAATATAGAGAGAGTCACCTAGATAGTAGCTAATTCCCGCTGTTTTTGGGGGTGCGGCAATGCCGCCCTTGACCTGCGGCAGTGCCGGGCTTGGAGTGCGGCAGTGCCGCACTTAGAAATCCAACCGTATTTCGGCCCATAACGGCCAGCTTTTTGGGGCCCCTTTTTCCTTCTATTCTTATCTGGCCCCGCCGTGTCTCTCTCTCCTTCCTTCCCAGACGCCGCCCGACGCCCGCGCTGCTCTTCCTCTCGCTCGCGCATACCGTCGCTGTCGCCCCGTCGCGCTGCTGCCACCTCCGGCAGTGCCGCGCCAGCCCCGGCCACTTCCTGCTCGTCACTGGCCGACGCTAAGGGCTCCTGGCCAAGCCATTTCCCCTCTCTTCCCTTCAATCCACGTGTTGGAGCAAAGGTGAAACCCTAACCTCCCCGATCTATGCAATGTTGGATTTCTTGGTATGGATTTCAGTTTCTAGATGAAGTATGAAGGACTAGGAAGCATTCTTGATGATTAAATTGAATCGAATTGGAAACTTCTTAGTGGAGTGGAAATTCCCCCTGCGGCAATGCCGCGGTTAGGGAGCAGCAATGCCGCCCTTGGCAGATGCAGTTTATTCAAACTGCTGCTCTACTCAACCGAAAGGTTTCTAAGTTTGTTGGATTTGGTCACCAAAACCTGCTTTCAAGTTTCTCCATATCTTTTCTTTCAAATCCATGGCATGAATCCATTCTTCCTATTGAACTTTGATATTGAAATTGTGATGGAGTAGAAAAATAGTTGGAAGTTAGAGTTAGCAAGAATAAGAAAGTGGGCAATGATCTTGTGAAGCATCTGAGTGCGGTAGTGCCGCACTATCTGGATATTTCTATTCAGTAGGCTTTCAAGATCATTATTCAAGTTCTTTTTCTTGTTAAAACTGACCTGCAGCTATTGTTCAACCTCATTATGTATAGTTTCTTATCTAGTCCGATCTCGTTGCATAGATGGAACACGGAGATGACCCTAGAGGCAAGAGAAAGATGGATATTCCGAGCAAGCCAATGCCTCGCCGTGGTCGAGGAAGGTCAGCTGGGGGTAGCAGCAGCATAGCCCCTAGAGCTATTGATGACATGGGGAGGCATGAGTAGTACATCGAGAAGGAGGAGGCATTGCAGAGGATTGGATTCACCATTCCCTATGGTGGATGTCCAGGGACTCCTTTGCACCTGACAGAGTTTGATGGAAGCTACATGAGATAGTTTGAGGATGAGATGCTTATGGGGCCTCCAGGAGACACTCATTCTCATCCTATCATCAACTATTCCAAGAGTTGGAAGTTGACAGAGGAGCCAAGGCAGATAAATCCCTATGCAGTGCGTAAGAATTTGGGCATTGATTACAGGTTTTGGAATGAGTTTCATTCCAATTTTTATGCCACAACCGTACTTGGCACCAGAAAGACAAAGATCAGAAAGATGCAGTACATTGACTTTGATGAGATGCAGGAGAAGCATGAGCCTGAGTTTGATAAGGTCATCAGGGCTTGTGACAAGTTTGAGCTTTCTGACATTATGGCTTTCTGGTATGACTGGAATGAGGAGGTGCTTGCTCAGTTCTGTGCCGCCTACTTTTATGATCAGAGTTCTGATGGAGTTCATTGGATGACAGACGGTCGGCACTACCGTGTTGACTTTGTCACTTTCAACTAGATTCTTGGCTTTGGAGAGGAGCATCGCTCATTTACATATATTCATGATGAGCCCAGAGCTGAGATTCGAGACATCAGTTACATGTGGAGGGACAGGAGAGCAGCTGATGGCAGGAGGAGTGGGTTGCAGAGTTTCTACTACATCATGAACAATATTATCAGAAACACAATCAACCCAAAGGATGGAGTAGCCTCGGACATAAATGGCTATGTAAGAAACGTGCTAGCTCGATTTGCTCCTGGAGGGGGACAAGTTCAATGTCCCTCAGTTCATTTGGCACAAGTTGAGGCTTGCCATGGAGAATGGGAGGAAGGGGCTGCCCTATGCCCCTTACCTCATGTTTGTGATTGAGAGGGTCACAGGCATCAGATTTCCAAAGGACGGGATTCATACCGTCTACAAGACTGAGAAGACCTAGCCCGCTGCAGCTCGACAGACTGTGGGAGGCTCCTCCAGAGGATGTGAGGACATTCCTGAGTTGTCCCGCTCTGGTTCTAGGAGAGGCAAGAAGATGAAGAAGTTTGGAGCATGGCTCAAAGCCATTTTCACCTCTTGCACCTATGCAGCGAGGATGGCATATGAGGACCGGTTGGAGAACTGGGAGGCAAACAGAGAGACTAGAGAGCGTGCAGGACTGCCACCTCTTCCTCTAGTTCAGTCTCCACCGAGGTTTGATAACCTCCTAAGCCTCTCAGATCTTGATGATGACAGCAGTGAGGAGGATGAGGAGGAGCAGCATAGTGAGCATGAGAGCTGGGAGCAGGAGACCTTGTTCGAATACCAGCAGAGGCAGAGACAGAGACAGTCACAAGGTGCTCCTCGATGCTCCAGCGGCTTCACCGCCACTACTCACCGACAGGGTCGTGCTCATATTGACTCTTCAGATGACGATGATGGTGGTGGTGCCAGAACTACTACTGGTACTAGTCGGGCTGCTGGAGGAGATGTCATCGACTGGGATGAGGCCCAGCAGTCTCCCGAGGAGTGAGTTGACTTCTCTTCTTTTTCTCTTCTCTTTTTGGTACTTGATGCCAAAGGGGGAGAAAATTAGAGGGGTCAATTTCTTTTTCAACGCCATGTATTCACTGCAGCTGCGCCTCATGTCATATCCGTTGAGAGTAGTTGTTAGGTTGTGAGTTAGAGAGTCGCTCAAAACTCTATTTGTATAATATTGCTACCTATTTGACTCTATTTGTATCGAATATGGACAGGTATTGATGGTTTGTGTTTTAGCTTGTCTTATTTTCTGCTAGATGCTTATTTCTGCTTATAGTTTCACCTATGCTATTTTGGCAGGTGCAGCAGTGCTACCCTCTGCTGGACCAGCAACCCTTATATGCATAAAATGTCATTTACATCACATATATTCTTGTGACACATGTGCAGCACCCCATAGTAGGCATGGATGTATGGGGAGGCCCCCCAACACTTGTCTAAAAATGTGAATTTTGGCCTCTTATGCCAATTTGGGAATTCAAATCCCTATTCACATATTTAGGGGGAGGCCCCACACCCATGGACCGAAAAATCTCAGTTTATATTTCGTATCTTTTGTAAGCTCTAATTGGATTGTCATCAATCACCAAAAAGGGAGAGATTGTAAGTGCAATCAAGCCCTAATGTTGGTTTTGGTGTTGATGACCACCGAATTAGAGGACTAATGAGATTTATTTAGATAACAAGCAGGTAATATCAAATGGAGGATGTTACATGAAATGGAGGAGACCCCAATTACATTTGTTGACGGCATCCCACTCTTTGGAGTTTTAAATTCTTTTATATTTTGAATTTGAGTATAGGAAACGCCGTACTATCAAGGGGGACTCAAAACTCGTGTCAAAATATGCAACCAAGTGCTCAACATCTACTCAATACATCCTCACTTGATCAGCCTTGACAGCCATGCTTTCCAATCCTGACATTTTGCTGTCTAGGCAGGTGCGGCAGTGCCGCACCCAGAGAGCGGCAGTTCCTCTATGCGGCAGTGCCGCGGGTCAAGTGCGGCACTGCCGCACTTACCTGATCGTTGGGACCCAGGGGTATAAATACTTCCTTATCTCCCCCCAACGGCTACCTCTTCTTCCACCTCCCTAGGCTACCACACACATTGGCAAGCTCAAGGGCGACGCTCTAGCCAGCTAGGAGCAAAGCTCCAAGAGTAATGAACACAAACCGCCAGCCAAAACGCAAACCAAGTGCTCTTAGGCTTTGGGAATCAGTGGATCTGCTCTCTAATCGAGTTTGGGTCACTTTTCTCTCAAGGATTGATGGGAAATATCAAAGGGAAGCTTGAGAGTTTGAAGAGCACCAATGGAGGAGAGAGGAGATGAGCACCAGGTCTGTTCTGTTGAAATAAGCAGAGGTGGAAGAAGAGGTAGCCGTTGGGGGGAGATAAGGAAGTATTTATACCCCTGGGTCCCAACGATCAGGTAAGTGCGGCAGTGCCGCACTTGACCCGCGGCACTGCCGCATAGAGGAACTGCCGCTCTCTGGGTGCGGCACTGCCGCACCTGCCTAGACAGCAAAATGTCAGGATTGGAAAGCATGGCTGTCAAGGCTGATCAAGTGAGGATGTATTGAGTAGATGTTGAGCACTTGGTTGCATATTTTGACACGAGTTTTGAGTCCCCCTTGATAGTACGGCGTTTCCTATACTCAAATTCAAAATATAAAAGAATTTAAAACTCCAAAGAGTGGGATGCCGTCAACAAATGTAATTGGGGTCTCCTCCATTTCATGTAACATCCTCCATTTGATATTACCTGCTTGTTATCTAAATAAATCTCATTAGTCCTCTAATTCGGTGGTCATCAACACCAAAACCAACATTAGGGCTTGATTGCACTTACAATCTCTCCCTTTTTGGTGATTGATGACAATCCAATTAGAGCTTACAAAAGATACGAAATATAAACTGAGATTTTTCGGTCCATGGGTGTGGGGCCTCCCCCTAAATATATGTGAATAGGGATTTGAATTCCCAAATTGGCATAAGAGGCCAAAATTCACATTTTTAGACAAGTGTTGGGGGGCCTCCCCATACATCCATGCCTACTATGGGGTGCTGCACATGTGTCACAAGAATATATGTGATGCAAATGACATTTTATGCATATAAGGGTTGCTGGTCCAGCAGAGGGTAGCACTGCTGCACCTGCCAAAATAGCATAGGTGAAACTATAAGCAGAAATAAGCATCTAGCAGAAAATAAGACAAGCTAAAACACAAACCATCAATACCTGTCCATATTCGATACAAATAGAGTCAAATAGGTAGCAATATTATACAAATAGAGTTTTGAGCGACTCTCTAACTCACAACCTAACAACTACTCTCAACGGATATGACATGAGGCGCAGCTGCAGTGAATACATGGCGTTGAAAAAGAAATTGACCCCTCTAATTTTCTCCCCCTTTGGCATCAAGTACCAAAAAGAGAAGAGAAAAAGAAGAGAAGTCAACTCACTCCTCGGGAGACTGCTGGGCCTCATCCCAGTCGATGACATCTCCTCCAGCAGCCCGACTAGTACCAGTAGTAGTTCTGGCACCACCACCATCATCGTCATCTGAAGAGTCAATATGAGCACGACCCTGTCGGTGAGTAGTGGCGGTGAAGCCGCTGGAGCATCGAGGAGCACCTTGTGACTGTCTCTGTCTCTGCCTCTGCTGGTATTCGAACAAGGTCTCCTGCTCCCAGCTCTCATGCTCACTATGCTGCTCCTCCTCATCCTCCTCACTGCTGTCATCATCAAGATCTGAGAGGCTTAGGAGGTTATCAAACCTCGGTGGAGACTGAACTAGAGGAAGAGGTGGCAGTCCTGCACGCTCTCTAGTCTCTCTGTTTGCCTCCCAGTTCTCCAACCGGTCCTCATATGCCATCCTCGCTGCATAGGTGCAAGAGGTGAAAATGGCTTTGAGCCATGCTCCAAACTTCTTCATCTTCTTGCCTCTCCTAGAACCAGAGCGGGACAACTCAGGAATGTCCTCACATCCTCTGGAGGAGCCTCCACAGTCTGTCGAGCTGCAGCGGGCTAGGTCTTCTCAGTCTTGTAGACGGTATGAATCCCGTCCTTTGGAAATCTGATGCCTGTGACCCTCTCAATCACAAACATGAGGTAAGGGGCATAGGGCAGCCCCTTCCTCCCATTCTCCATGGCAAGCCTCAACTTGTGCAAATGAACTGAGGGACATTGAACTTGTCCCCTCCAGGAGCAAATCGAGCTAGCACGTTTCTTACATAGCCATTTATGTCCGAGGCTACTCCATCCTTTGGGTTGATTGTGTTTCTGATAATATTGTTCATGATGTAGTAGAAACTCTGCAACCACTCCTCCTGCCATCAGCTGCTCTCCTGTCCCTCCACATGTAACTGATGTCTCGAATCTCAGCTCTGGGCTCATCATGAATATATGTAAATGAGCGATGCTCCTCTCCAAAGCCAAGAATCTAGTTGAAAGTGACAAAGTCAACACGGTAGTGCCGACCGTCTGTCATCCAATGAACTCCATCAGAACTCTGATCATAAAAGTAGGCGGCACAGAACTGAGCAAGCACCTCCTCATTCCAGTCATACCAGAAAGCCATAATGTCAGAAAGCTCAAACTTGTCACAAGCCCTGATGACCTTATCAAACTCAGGCTCATGCTTCTCCTGCATCTCATCAAAGTCAATGTACTGCATCTTTCTGATCTTTGTCTTTCTGGTGCCAAGTACGGTTGTGGCATAAAAATTGGAATGAAACTCATTCCAAAACCTGTAATCAATGCCCAAATTCTTACGCACTGCATAGGGATTTATCTGCCTTGGCTCCTCTGTCAACTTCCACTCTTGGAATAGTTGATGATAGGATGAGAATGAGTGTCTCCTGGAGGCCCCATAAGCATCTCATCCTCAAACTATCTCATGTAGCTTCCATCAAACTCTGTCAGGTGCAAAGGAGTCCCTGGACATCCACCATAGGGAATGGTGAATCCAATCCTCTGCAATGCCTCCTCCTTCTCGATGTACTACTCATGCCTCCCCATGTCATCAATAGCTCTAGGGGCTATGCTGCTGCTACCCCCAGCTGACCTTCCTCGACCACGGCGAGGCATTGGCTTGCTCGGAATATCCATCTTTCTCTTGCCTCTAGGGTCATCTCCGTGTTCCATCTATGCAACGAGATCGGACTAGATAAGAAACTATACATAATGAGGTTGAACAATAGCTGCAGGTCAGTTTTAACAAGAAAAAGAACTTGAATAATGATCTTGAAAGCCTACTGAATAGAAATATCCAGATAGTGCGGCACTACCGCACTCAGATGCTTCACAAGATCATTGCCCACTTTCTTATTCTTGCTAACTCTAACTTCCAACTATTTTTCTACTCCATCACAATTTCAATATCAAAGTTCAATAGGAAGAATGGATTCATGCCATGGATTTGAAAGAAAAGATATGGAGAAACTTGAAAGCAGGTTTTGGTGACCAAATCCAACAAACTTAGAAACCTTTCGGTTGAGTAGAGCAGCAGTTTGAATAAACTGCATCTGCCAAGGGCGGCATTGCTGCTCCCTAACCGCGGCATTGCCGCAGGGGGAATTTCCACTCCACTAAGAAGTTTCCAATTCGATTCAATTTAATCATCAAGAATGCTTCCTAGTCCTTCATACTTCATCTAGAAACTGAAATCCATACCAAGAAATCCAACATTGCATAGATCGGGGAGGTTAGGGTTTCACCTTTGCTCCAACACGTGGATTGAAGGAAGAGAGGGGAAATGGCTTGGCCAGGAGCCCTTAGCGTCGGCCAGTGACGAGCAGGAAGTGGCCGGGGCTGGCGCGGCACTGCCGGAGGTGGCAGCAGCGCGACGGGGCGACAGCGACGGTATGCGCGAGCGAGAGGAAGAGCAGCGCGGGCGTCGGGCGGCGTCTGGGAAGGAAGGAGAGAGAGACACGGCGGGGCCAGATAAGAATAGAAGGAAAAAGGGGCCCCAAAAAGCTGGCCGTTATGGGCCGAAATACGGTTGGATTTCTAAGTGCGGCACTGCCGCACTCCAAGCCCGGCACTGCCGCAGGTCAAGGGCGCATTGCCGCACCCCCAAAAACAGCGGGAATTAGCTACTATCTAGGTGACTCTCTCTATATTGGATATGGACACATATCACCTATATACCATGACCAGAAATAGATAATTAGTACAAACCATGGTCATGTTACATAGATCAAGTTTTATAAAGCATTTTGAAGCATGATATGAAACTTTTGAAATTGATTTGCCTAGGTTGCTAGTTGATCAATCAGAGGCATGCTATATTTCAAACCACGTTACGGGAATCAAGAATATTTAGCTCACTACGTAAAGTACAAAATCTTGACTCATCGAGAGGTTTAGTGAAGATATCGGCTAGTTGCTTTTCGGTGCTCACATGGAGAATTTTGATATCTCCTTTGGTTTTGTGGTCTCTTAAGAAATGATGTCGGATGTCTATGTGCTTAGTTCTTGGGTGGCTTACGGGATTGTTTGCAAGCTTTATGGCACTTTCATTGTCACACAATAATGGGATTTTAGTGAAGTGACATCCAAAATCTCGAAGGGTTTGCCTCATCCAAAGTAGTTGAGCACAACATGCACCGGCTACAACATACTCGGCTCGGCGGTGGATAGGGCTACACAATTTTGCTTCTTAGAACTCCAAGACACTAGGGACCATCCAAGGAATTGACATGTCCCCGAAGTGCTTTTTCGATCTACTTTGCAACCGGCATAATCGCAATCCGAATACCTAAGTAGATCGAACTTGGAGCCCTTAGGATACCACAAACCAAAGTTAGGAGTGTGTACTAAATATCTCAAGATTCTCTTAACGGCCACTAAGTGAAACTCTTTTGGGTTAGCTTGAAATCTAGCACACATGCACACACTAAGCATAATATCGGGCCTAGATGTGCACAAATAAAGTAGAGAGCTGATCATGGAACGATATACCTTGGTATCCACGGCTTTCTCTTCTTCATTGAGATCAAGATGTCCATTGGTTGGCATGGGAGTTTTGATAGGCTTGGCATTCACCATGTCAAACTTCTTGAGCATATCATAGGTGTACTTCATTTGACTAATAAAAGTTTCATCCTTCACTTGCTTGATTTGAAATCCGAGGAAGAACTTCAATTCACCCATCATGGACATCTCAAATCTCTTGGTCATAATCCTACTAAATTCCTCACAAAAAGAATTATTAGAACTACCAAATATTATGTCATCGACATATATTTGGCACACAAATATATCTTTATCAACTTTATGAGTAAAAAGGGTAGGATCGGCTTTGCCTATTTCAAAGCCTTGCTTGAGCAAGAATTCCCTAAGGCATTCATACCATGCTCTTGGTGCTTGCTTAAGCCCATAGAGCGCCTTTTGGGGTTTGAAGACGTGATTGGGAAACTTGGGATCTTCAAAGCCCGGTGGTTGCTCAACATAGACAAGCTCTTGAATGGGGCCATTGAGGAATGCACTCTTCACGTCCGTTTGATATAGCTTGAAGTTGTGATGAGCGGCATAGGCCAAGAGCATTCGGATTGCTTCGAACCTTGCCGCCGGTGCAAATGTTTCTTCAAAGTCCAAGCCCTCTACTTGAGTGAAGCCTTGAGCAACCAATCATGCCTTGTTCCTTGTCACCACGCCATTCTCATCTTGCTTGTTGCGGAAGACCCACTTGGTGCCAATGACATTGGTATTTGGCCTTTCCACCAAGGTCCACACTTGATTTCTCTCAAAGTTGTTGAGCTCTTCTTCCATAGCCATGACCTAATCCGGGTCTCCAAGTGCTTGTTCAACCTTAAGAGGTTCCAAAGAGGAAACAAATGAGTAAAATTGATAGAAATTTGCTAAATGTGAATGAGTTGTTACCCCCTTTTTACTCATAAAGTTGATAAAGATATATTTGTGTGCCAAATATATGTCGATGACATAATATTTGGTAGTTCTAATAATTCTTTTTGTGAGGAATTTAGTAGGATTATGACCAAGAGATTTGAGATGTCCATGATGGGTGAATTGAAGTTCTTCCTCGGATTTCAAATCAAGCAAGTGAAGGATGAAACTTTTATTAGTCAAATGAAGTACACCTATGATATGCTCAAGAAGTTTGACATGGTGAATGCCAAGCCTATCAAACTCCCATGCCAACCAATGGACATCTTGATCTCAATGAAGAAGAGAAAGCCGTGGATACCAAGGTATATCGTTCCATGATCAGCTCTCTACTTTATTTGTGCACATCTAGGCCCGATATTATGCTTAGTGTGTGCATGTGTGCTAGATTTCAAGCTAACCCAAAAGAGTTTCACTTAGTGGCCGTTAAGAGAATCTTGAGATATTTAGTACACACTCCTAACTTTGGTTTGTGGTATCCTAAGGGCTCCAAGTTCGATCTACTTAGGTATTCGGATTGCGATTATGCCGGTTGCAAAGTAGATCGAAAAAGCACTTCGGGGACATGTCAATTCCTTGGATGGTCCCTAGTGTCTTGGAGTTCTAAGAAGCAAAATTGTGTAGCCCTATCCACCGCCGAGGCCGAGTATGTTGTAGCCGGTGCATGTTGTGCTCAACTACTTTGGATGAGGCAAACCCTTCGAGATTTTGGATGTCACTTCACTAAAATCCCATTATTGTGTGACAATGAAAGTGCCATAAAGCTTGCAAACAATCCCGTAAGCCACCCAAGAACTAAGCACATAGACATCCGACATCATTTCTTAAGAGACCACAAAACCAAAGGAGATATCAAAATTCTCCATGTGAGCACCGAAAAGCAACTAGCCGATATCTTCACTAAACCTCTCGATGAGTCAAGATTTTGTACTTTACGTAGTGAGCTAAATATTCTTGATTCCCGTAACGTGGTTTGAAATATAGCATGCCTCTGATTGATCAACTAGCAACCTAGGCAAATCAATTTCAAAAGTTTCATATCATGCTTCAAAATGCTTTATAAAACTTGATCTATGTAACATGACCATGGTTTGTACTAATTATCTATTTCTGGTCATGGTATATAGGTGATATGTGTCCATATCCAATATAGAGAGAGTCACCTAGATAGTAGCTAATTCCCGCTGTTTTTGGGGGTGCGGCAATGCCGCCCTTGACCTGCGGCAGTGCCGGGCTTGGAGTGCGGCAGTGCCGCACTTAGAAATCCAACCGTATTTCGGCCCATAACGGCCAGCTTTTTGGGGCCCCCTTTTTCCTTCTATTCTTATCTGGCCCCGCCGTGTCTCTCTCTCCTTCCTTCCCAGACGCCGCCCGACGCCCGCGCTGCTCTTCCTCTCGCTCGCGCATACCGTCGCTGTCGCCCCGTCGCGCTGCTGCCACCTCCGGCAGTGCCGCGCCAGCCCCGGCCACTTCCTGCTCGTCACTGGCCGACGCTAAGGGCTCCTGGCCAAGCCATTTCCCCTCTCTTCCCTTCAATCCACGTGTTGGAGCAAAGGTGAAACCCTAACCTCCCCGATCTATGCAATGTTGGATTTCTTGGTATGGATTTCAGTTTCTAGATGAAGTATGAAGGACTAGGAAGCATTCTTGATGATTAAATTGAATCGAATTGGAAACTTCTTAGTGGAGTGGAAATTCCCCTGCGGCAATGCCGCGGTTAGGGAGCAGCAATGCGCCCTTGGCAGATGCAGTTTATTCAAACTGCTGCTCTACTCAACCGAAAGGTTTCTAAGTTTGTTGGATTTGGTCACCAAAACCTGCTTTCAAGTTTCTCCATATCTTTTCTTTCAAATCCATGGCATGAATCCATTCTTCCTATTGAACTTTGATATTGAAATTGTGATGGAGTAGAAAAATAGTTGGAAGTTAGAGTTAGCAAGAATAAGAAAGTGGGCAATGATCTTGTGAAGCATCTGAGTGCGGTAGTGCCGCACTATCTGGATATTTCTATTCAGTAGGCTTTCAAGATCATTATTCAAGTTCTTTTTCTTGTTAAAACTGACCTGCAGCTATTGTTCAACTCATTATGTATAGTTTCTTATCTAGTCCGATCTCGTTGCATAGATGGAACACGGAGATGACCCTAGAGGCAAGAGAAAGATGGATATTCCGAGCAAGCCAATGCCTCGCCGTGGTCGAGGAAGGTCAGCTGGGGGTAGCAGCAGCATAGCCCCTAGAGCTATTGATGACATGGGGAGGCATGAGTAGTACATCGAGAAGGAGGAGGCATTGCAGAGGATTGGATTCACCATTCCCTATGGTGGATGTCCAGGGACTCCTTTGCACCTGACAGAGTTTGATGGAAGCTACATGAGATAGTTTGAGGATGAGATGCTTATGGGCCTCCAGGAGACACTCATTCTCATCCTATCATCAACTATTCCAAGAGTTGGAAGTTGACAGAGGAGCCAAGGCAGATAAATCCCTATGCAGTGCGTAAGAATTTGGGCATTGATTACAGGTTTTGGAATGAGTTTCATTCCAATTTTTATGCCACAACCGTACTTGGCACCAGAAAGACAAAGATCAGAAAGATGCAGTACATTGACTTTGATGAGATGCAGGAGAAGCATGAGCCTGAGTTTGATAAGGTCATCAGGGCTTGTGACAAGTTTGAGCTTTCTGACATTATGGCTTTCTGGTATGACTGGAATGAGGAGGTGCTTGCTCAGTTCTGTGCCGCCTACTTTTATGATCAGAGTTCTGATGGAGTTCATTGGATGACAGACGGTCGGCACTACCGTGTTGACTTTGTCACTTTCAACTAGATTCTTGGCTTTGGAGAGGAGCATCGCTCATTTACATATATTCATGATGAGCCCAGAGCTGAGATTCGAGACATCAGTTACATGTGGAGGGACAGGAGAGCAGCTGATGGCAGGAGGAGTGGGTTGCAGAGTTTCTACTACATCATGAACAATATTATCAGAAACACAATCAACCCAAAGGATGGAGTAGCCTCGGACATAAATGGCTATGTAAGAAACGTGCTAGCTCGATTTGCTCCTGGAGGGGACAAGTTCAATGTCCCTCAGTTCATTTGGCACAAGTTGAGGCTTGCCATGGAGAATGGGAGGAAGGGGCTGCCCTATGCCCCTTACCTCATGTTTGTGATTGAGAGGGTCACAGGCATCAGATTTCCAAAGGACGGGATTCATACCGTCTACAAGACTGAGAAGACCTAGCCCGCTGCAGCTCGACAGACTGTGGGAGGCTCCTCCAGAGGATGTGAGGACATTCCTGAGTTGTCCCGCTCTGGTTCTAGGAGAGGCAAGAAGATGAAGAAGTTTGGAGCATGGCTCAAAGCCATTTTCACCTCTTGCACCTATGCAGCGAGGATGGCATATGAGGACCGGTTGGAGAACTGGGAGGCAAACAGAGAGACTAGAGAGCGTGCAGGACTGCCACCTCTTCCTCTAGTTCAGTCTCCACCGAGGTTTGATAACCTCCTAAGCCTCTCAGATCTTGATGATGACAGCAGTGAGGAGGATGAGGAGGAGCAGCATAGTGAGCATGAGAGCTGGGAGCAGGAGACCTTGTTCGAATACCAGCAGAGGCAGAGACAGAGACAGTCACAAGGTGCTCCTCGATGCTCCAGCGGCTTCACCGCCACTACTCACCGACAGGGTCGTGCTCATATTGACTCTTCAGATGACGATGATGGTGGTGGTGCCAGAACTACTACTGGTACTAGTCGGGCTGCTGGAGGAGATGTCATCGACTGGGATGAGGCCCAGCAGTCTCCCGAGGAGTGAGTTGACTTCTCTTCTTTTTCTCTTCTCTTTTTGGTACTTGATGCCAAAGGGGGAGAAAATTAGAGGGGTCAATTTCTTTTTCAACGCCATGTATTCACTGCAGCTGCGCCTCATGTCATATCCGTTGAGAGTAGTTGTTAGGTTGTGAGTTAGAGAGTCGCTCAAAACTCTATTTGTATAATATTGCTACCTATTTGACTCTATTTGTATCGAATATGGACAGGTATTGATGGTTTGTGTTTTAGCTTGTCTTATTTTCTGCTAGATGCTTATTTCTGCTTATAGTTTCACCTATGCTATTTTGGCAGGTGCAGCAGTGCTACCCTCTGCTGGACCAGCAACCCTTATATGCATAAAATGTCATTTGCATCACATATATTCTTGTGACACATGTGCAGCACCCCATAGTAGGCATGGATGTATGGGGAGGCCCCCCAACACTTGTCTAAAAATGTGAATTTTGGCCTCTTATGCCAATTTGGGAATTCAAATCCCTATTCACATATTTAGGGGGAGGCCCCACACCCATGGACCGAAAAATCTCAGTTTATATTTCGTATCTTTTGTAAGCTCTAATTGGATTGTCATCAATCACCAAAAAGGGAGAGATTGTAAGTGCAATCAAGCCCTAATGTTGGTTTTGGTGTTGATGACCACCGAATTAGAGGACTAATGAGATTTATTTAGATAACAAGCAGGTAATATCAAATGGAGGATGTTACATGAAATGGAGGAGACCCCAATTACATTTGTTGACGGCATCCCACTCTTTGGAGTTTTAAATTCTTTTATATTTTGAATTTGAGTATAGAAACGCCGTACTATCAAGGGGGACTCAAAACTCGTGTCAAAATATGCAACCAAGTGCTCAACATCTACTCAATACATCCTCACTTGATCAGCCTTGACAGCCATGCTTTCCAATCCTGACATTTTGCTGTCTAGGCAGGTGCGGCAGTGCCGCACCCAGAGAGCGGCAGTTCCTCTATGCGCAGTGCCGCGGGTCAAGTGCGGCACTGCCGCACTTACCTGATCGTTGGGACCCAGGGGTATAAATACTTCCTTATCTCCCCCCAACGGCTACCTCTTCTTCACCTCTGCTTATTTCAACAGAACAGACCTGGTGCTCATCTCTCCTCTCTCCTCATGGT
>JAHUYU010002755.1:0-15699 GCA_030439765.1 Tripidium arundinaceum | reverse complement strand
GAAACAGGCTCACAATCTATGCAAGTGAGGCAATCATTCTTTAGATGCCATATAACAGAGTTACATTATGATCCAGTTACTTCTTCACCCACAAAACAAACGTACCAATGAAACTATGCATGCATCATAAACAATATATCTATTCATGACATGTATCCTCAGTTCTGATAAAATCCATAATAAGCCTGCAAGGAGTTTAAAAAAATTCAGAGCAACTTCAGAACTGCTGATCAATTTTGCATGAGGACCAGCAAGAGTTTTTACCGATTCACAACATCCATTCCACTCAGAGCGAATTCAGAACTATTTTCAAGAGTGAAATAAGCCTACATGCTACAAGAAGTTTAATTATCCATCTACCTCCTGCATCGGCGTGCATGTTTTAGGAGGCTTCACGCGACGGCATTTGTGCATGCTTGACAGCCTCCCTCCCAGTCGCGTGCTCTCGTGGACTCCTCTTGCATGGCCACGGTCAAGCGGGGGCCCCCATGAAAATGACGCCTTTACTGCATTAACAACATTGCGCTGGTCCGCCTTGCAAACAAATTCAGTGGCGACTCTATGACCATCCACGTACTGTTCCCTCTCATAAAGTTGTTTTTCTGACCCACAGCAGTCACCTATTTCAACCCTTGGGCTGATCTCCATCTTCTCGAGTATGATGGAACTGCGAAGGATGTGAAGTGCCAGCTCTACCTGATCTTTGTGACCAAAAAATCCGCTGATATGAACTGACTTGAGATGGGCGTGCTGGTGCGGAGGACGAATCCTTAGCTCACCGTCCTCTTTCCTATATGGTCGGCGTGGGCAGTGCAACCACATCTAGTGAAAAAGGTCCAACATATACATATAAGAAAATGGACATGATTAGTACACGTCATGACAGTATTGTTTGTGAAATAAATGACCATTGCCCCAACATTCAGTAGACACAGCACTCGTTTAAGAGCGGTAAAGAATACAACTCTAAATGTTTCTTATCTTTTTCCCTTTGCTACCGATATATCATATAATCAATGTACTAAAAGTTTAGGTGCTATGGAAGCATAAAAAGGCAGAACGACATATATGTTAAACTCAAAATCAAATAAAACCTGCAAACCATAGCATATTCCTAGCATTAACAATTTCCCAACAGGTGGCATAAAATCTGTTCATATGCGAGATATGTTTCCTGAAAGTTGCAGATAAACTTACTAGCAGCTCCAATTTTTCGATGAAAGGAGCAACCTCCAAGAGATAAGCATAGCCAAGGACATCAGTCTTTCTCTTTTTCTTGCCGTATAGAACTAGTTCTAACTATTTTTTTTTAAAGCGCCACCTTAGGTGCGGCCTTCCTGGAGGCCAGTGGAGAGCAGGGGTTCGAACCCCGGACCGGCAGCTCCACTCTCAGAGACTTTGCCAGCTGCTCTAGGCACTCTTTCCAGCTAGTTCTAACTTCAAATGCCGAAGACAAGTAAATATGAAAGGATTTCCAGGTAAAACAATTCTCTGCAACACATAACAAACAAGGAGCAGAGAAAAGATATTGGATTTGACCATAAAAATAATCAAACAACAATAGAACCACAGAGGACATATCACTAACCTTCCATTGTGCACAATGTAATGTTAGAGTCTCGAGACTTGGCAAAGTACTAGGGAATCCAGTGACCATGTAGTCAAGAATAGCATTACAGAGCATGAAATTGATACATTTGTTTTTCAGCCTGGAAGTTGAACCAAATATTAATGGGGCCATGGGGCCAGTGTACTCGAGCATTGTTGGACTACAATTCAGCTCTGTCACTCGAAGTAAGGGGCAATTATCCACGACCAGATGCTTAAGCTGGTTCGAAGGATGAGGCATCCGTATACTAGTAATCATTCTACAGTAGGCAACCTCAAAAAACTCGAGATGATTGCATCTCGATAGCATGTAATGAACATCTTTATCAGTGATACTCACATCCACTAAGGTAAGATTCCTAAGGTTCAGAAATCCTTTAAAATCAGTAGGTAGTTGAAGAGACAAAGAAGTGAGCTCTAGATTCTGCAAGTATGAAACGTTGTCAGCACTCAAAAGTTGTGAAGGTAAACTATATGGTTCTTCTCTGATTTTGTGTATGCCACGTGACATCTCTCTGGACAATGATAGCCTGAAACCACCATTTAAATCAATGATAAGTTCCTTTGTCTTTGATGTGATTGCAAAATTAATCCATCTATCAATATGATTTGCATGCTTGTTATGTAACCTATGCTTGACTTCCATGTGCTCGATCTCCGCACCACTATGGTGACGCAAGGCTGTATCAACTCTCGTAATAAATTCCTCAGCATTGATGAATCCATAACCAAAGGAGGTCTTAGGCTAGTCTTAGTGAGAGATTCACTAGAGTTTTATCTGCATTAAATAGGTTATCATATAGGCCTTTTTATGACATGGCAATGTATTTAAAAAGAGAGAAAAAAAATGAGTTTCAAGAGATGAAACTCTCTCGGCATAATTACCAACTCTCTATGTATCATAAAACTAAATGCTTATGAAACTATAAAACGAAACTTTCCATTCTACATGACATGACAGTCTTGAAAACAAAATTATAAAACTATCCACTAAGACTGGCCTTAGAATAATGTTTCCTCAATTGTAGCCGAATTAAAAGTTAGGTTGGTGTGGCCCCGCCAAACATATTTCCACTCTCTTGATAAGATACTTGTTCGTACGGCATCATTTATTGGCAACCGCGACAAGAGCTGTGATAAAATATCCTAGAGCAAAAAAAAAATGTTTCATATTATAGATCTGCAAAAACACACTATCATATACTTAATTTCTTTATGACCTCACATACCATAGGAAGATTGCTAAGCGAAACTTTAGGTACAGTTCTTCTTTTGGCAATTGTTCCATGGAAGCGTTGTTCTGAATTCCTCTTCATGATTCTGTTATGGCTATACTTAGCCCTTTTCAACAACGAGCATTCATCTGACTGTTGAACTACATACAATTAACATTATAACATCAGGCACTAAAAAAATAATTTTATAGTACATATGGGGTCAAGATAACCACTCACGTGAGTATTCTAAATCTAATACAGATGGTGTCAAGATAACCACTCACGTTTGAATTCTAAATCTAATACATTTGATAGGGTAAAAAAATACTAGTGTAATTTATGTGTCATTTGTGATTTTTCATAAAATTCAACTCTGCAAAATGAAGAAAGATAACGATATTCGGAATATGTTTTCTCTAAGCAAAATAAGACACTTCTGTCTAATTAATTACCCACTGATGCAGGACCAAAACAAAGATGTGGGTAAAGTACATTCATAGTTGATACATCAACAAAAGGAAAGAGAAAATGTTATATCTCTAGGGTGAATGCTATACATAAAAAAAAAAGATTAGACATTCATGTAGGAGGGATAAGTAGCTATCATAATGCAGCTGTGAAGCAATGCAACAATCCTAGACAATGTTGAGCCAGAGTTTCTAGCAACAATCCCAGACAATGTTATAATAGATCACTTTCAAAAGATTGAAAATCGCAATCGGAAAATGCTTCTTTAAGAGGTAAATATTTATTACTGTTTCTAGCAACAATTCCAGACTCGTTTATGTATTACTATTTACTGTAAGTTGTTGTCGTCAGTTGATAAGTTTATGGTGACATCATTGACCCAAAATCCTGGATCCACCCCTGCCCCCGGGCACATCCGCCTCCGGGGCAACTTGGTGGTCTCCCCCAAGCTTCCCCTGGCTAAGGGCAAAGTAATGTCCCTCTTATTTCCTGTTTCCATGGTGGATTCGAAGAGTAGCCTTGGTAGCTAGGTTTTGAAGAAAAAAGTTTATTTGGGAAGAGATGCAAAGTATAGGGCAAAAAGCTTTATCCACCTTCTCACTATACTCAAGCCAATCATATTGTTTAAATCATTCAGGATTGAACCGCCGTGGAACATTTGCTATGATTGATTGCGGATACTTGAAACTGGGTTGTGGTCTATGAGGACTTCTAATCAAATATCTTCTCCTTATCTCTTCTTGTAGCTTAAGACCAGGATATTCTATTATTCTCTTCATTCCTATCAGCTGGGTCATTAGGAAGATCATCTAAATTAACATCTTTTAGTGATAGTATCAAAGAAGGACGACCTGTAGCATTGATGTTTGATGCACCACGATCTCTCTGTGAAGTCCCTTCATCACTGGCCGCTGGTGGTACTTTTCTTTTCAAGAATCGATCCATCAAATTCTTGCTTCCTCTACCACAATTAATTAATGGTAAAATTAAATTACCAATCAATAAACTAAAAAAACCCCAAATGAATCACTGAATCAGAATACATGGAGTCAGTCAGTTAGAAACCTGACCTGATGGACAGACGAAGTGATTGTGGGTTGAGGTTGCATAGAGTCAGGCGGGTGCAGGGCCGGCAGCCGCTCTGGAACGAGGCGATGTTGCTTGCAGCTTGTTCTCTCCGTCTCGGCGTCTTTGGTTTGTGTCGTTTCGGTTTCGCTGCAACGCTTCGTGGAGAAGGAAGCGGAGGCCAAGAGGCAGACGGCAAAAGATTCTTCAATGTGGGTTGAGGGCACTGATGTCATTTGAGATTATGGGTTGCTGTCATCTGATCCAATACAGAGAAGTATACCTGGGCTGGGCAAAATGCCACTACCGTCAGCTGACATCAGTGCCACTATAGTGGATCCGCCCCTGCCCGAGGGAGGTCGTGGCGCCGGTTCGAGCCACTAGGCGTGCCCAGCAGAGTGACGGAGGGAGGAAGGGAGGGAGGGGGAGAGAGAGACGAAGCCGCGCACAGCTCTGTACTCCCCCATGCCGCGCCAGGCGGGTTGGCGTGGCAATGGCCGCACCGGAGTTGGTGGCGCGACGCCAGGGGAGGGGGGGAGGGGGGGCGCATGTCACCGGTCAGCGCTTGGCCTAGGTGGCAGGCTAACCGCGCCAGCCTGAGTGGCACATTGAGCGTTGGCGCGGCCAAACGGGTTACATTTGGAATTAGCCAGTACACCACCGCCACCAGCCTCCCTGTGGGTGCGCTCCGCCTGGGCCGAATAACCCTGCTGGGCTACCGCCGCCGCATCCGTCACCTCCACACCGCTTGCGCTCTCCCTGTCTGCGATGACTGGGTGGGCTACCACCGCCGCCCTATGGGTGCCGAGGCCTTCGCCGATCTCTTCGCCGGCGAAGAGCGCCCTCTAGGTACTCTCATCCCCCTTCTCTTCCCTGTCTGCTGTGCCAAATCGAGTTCCCAAACTCAAGCTATTTGGCTACTTGATGTCTACTAACTTCTAACTTTTTGCAGAAATTATGAGCTGTATATGTGTACAACCATGTCCGTTTACTAGATCCGCCCCTAGGCTACACAGAGCATTTTAGCGTACACAGAACACAGGGTCAAATTCATTTTTTTTTTATGTATAGCATTCACCCTAGAGATATAACATTTTCTCTTTCCTTTTGTTGATGTATCAACTATGAATGTACTTTACCCACATCTTTGTTTTGGTCCTGCATCAGTGGGTAATTAATTAGACAGAAGTGTCTTATTTTGCTTAGAGAAAACATATTCCGAATATCGTTATCTTTCTTCATTTTGCAGAGTTGAATTTTATGAAAAATCACAAATGACACATAAATTACACTAGTATTTTTTTACCCTATCAAATGTATTAGATTTAGAATTCAAACGTGAGTGGTTATCTTGACACCATCTGTATTAGATTTAGAATACTCACGTGAGTGGTTATCTTGACCCCATATGTACTATAAAATTATTTTTTTAGTGCCTGATGTTATAATGTTAATTGTATGTAGTTCAACAGTCAGATGAATGCTCGTTGTTGAAAAGGGCTAAGTATAGCCATAACAGAATCATGAAGAGGAATTCAGAACAACGCTTCCATGGAACAATTGCCAAAAGAAGAACTGTACCTAAAGTTTCGCTTAGCAATCTTCCTATGGTATGTGAGGTCATAAAGAAATTAAGTATATGATAGTGTGTTTTTGCAGATCTATAATATGAAACATTTTTTTTTTGCTCTAGGATATTTTATCACAGCTCTTGTCGCGGTTGCCAATAAATGATGCCGTACGAACAAGTATCTTATCAAGAGAGTGGAAATATGTTTGGCGGGGCCACACCAACCTAACTTTTAATTCGGCTACAATTGAGGAAACATTATTCTAAGGCCAGTCTTAGTGGATAGTTTTATAATTTTGTTTTCAAGACTGTCATGTCATGTAGAATGGAAAGTTTCGTTTTATAGTTTCATAAGCATTTAGTTTTATGATACATAGAGAGTTGGTAATTATGCCGAGAGAGTTTCATCTCTTGAAACTCATTTTTTTTCTCTCTTTTTAAATACATTGCCATGTCATAAAAAGGCCTATATGATAACCTATTTAATGCAGATAAAACTCTAGTGAATCTCTCACTAAGACTAGCCTAAGACCTCCTTTGGTTATGGATTCATCAATGCTGAGGAATTTATTACGAGAGTTGATACAGCCTTGCGTCACCATAGTGGTGCGGAGATCGAGCACATGGAAGTCAAGCATAGGTTACATAACAAGCATGCAAATCATATTGATAGATGGATTAATTTTGCAATCACATCAAAGACAAAGGAACTTATCATTGATTTAAATGGTGGTTTCAGGCTATCATTGTCCAGAGAGATGTCACGTGGCATACACAAAATCAGAGAAGAACCATATAGTTTACCTTCACAACTTTTGAGTGCTGACAACGTTTCATACTTGCAGAATCTAGAGCTCACTTCTTTGTCTCTTCAACTACCTACTGATTTTAAAGGATTTCTGAACCTTAGGAATCTTACCTTAGTGGATGTGAGTATCACTGATAAAGATGTTCATTACATGCTATCGAGATGCAATCATCTCGAGTTTTTTGAGGTTGCCTACTGTAGAATGATTACTAGTATACGGATGCCTCATCCTTCGAACCAGCTTAAGCATCTGGTCGTGGATAATTGCCCCTTACTTCGAGTGACAGAGCTGAATTGTAGTCCAACAATGCTCGAGTACACTGGCCCCATGGCCCCATTAATATTTGGTTCAACTTCCAGGCTGAAAAACAAATGTATCAATTTCATGCTCTGTAATGCTATTCTTGACTACATGGTCACTGGATTCCCTAGTACTTTGCCAAGTCTCGAGACTCTAACATTACATTGTGCACAATGGAAGGTTAGTGATATGTCCTCTGTGGTTCTATTGTTGTTTGATTATTTTTATGGTCAAATCCAATATCTTTTCTCTGCTCCTTGTTTGTTATGTGTTGCAGAGAATTGTTTTACCTGGAAATCCTTTCATATTTACTTGTCTTCGGCATTTGAAGTTAGAACTAGCTGGAAAGAGTGCCTAGAGCAGCTGGCAAAGTCTCTGAGAGTGGAGCTGCCGGTCCGGGGTTCGAACCCCTGCTCTCCACTGGCCTCCAGGAAGGCCGCACCTAAGGTGGCGCTTTAAAAAAAAATAGTTAGAACTAGTTCTATACGGCAAGAAAAAGAGAAAGACTGATGTCCTTGGCTATGCTTATCTCTTGGAGGTTGCTCCTTTCATCGAAAAATTGGAGCTGCTAGTAAGTTTATCTGCAACTTTCAGGAAACATATCTCGCATATGAACAGATTTTATGCCACCTGTTGGGAAATTGTTAATGCTAGGAATATGCTATGGTTTGCAGGTTTTATTTGATTTTGAGTTTAACATATATGTCGTTCTGCCTTTTTATGCTTCCATAGCACCTAAACTTTTAGTACATTGATTATATGATATATCGGTAGCAAAGGGAAAAAGATAAGAAACATTTAGAGTTGTATTCTTTACCGCTCTTAAACGAGTGCTGTGTCTACTGAATGTTGGGGCAATGGTCATTTATTTCACAAACAATACTGTCATGACGTGTACTAATCATGTCCATTTTCTTATATGTATATGTTGGACCTTTTTCACTAGATGTGGTTGCACTGCCCACGCCGACCATATAGGAAAGAGGACGGTGAGCTAAGGATTCGTCCTCCGCACCAGCACGCCCATCTCAAGTCAGTTCATATCAGCGGATTTTTTGGTCACAAAGATCAGGTAGAGCTGGCACTTCACATCCTTCGCAGTTCCATCATACTCGAGAAGATGGAGATCAGCCCAAGGGTTGAAATAGGTGACTGCTGTGGGTCAGAAAAACAACTTTATGAGAGGGAACAGTACGTGGATGGTCATAGAGTCGCCACTGAATTTGTTTGCAAGGCGGACCAGCGCAATGTTGTTAATGCAGTAAAGGCGTCATTTTCATGGGGGCCCCCGCTTGACCGTGGCCATGCAAGAGGAGTCCACGAGAGCACGCGACTGGGAGGGAGGCTGTCAAGCATGCACAAATGCCGTCGCGTGAAGCCTCCTAAAACATGCACGCCGATGCAGGAGGTAGATGGATAATTAAACTTCTTGTAGCATGTAGGCTTATTTCACTCTTGAAAATAGTTCTGAATTCGCTCTGAGTGGAATGGATGTTGTGAATCGGTAAAAACTCTTGCTGGTCCTCATGCAAAATTGATCAGCAGTTCTGAAGTTGCTCTGAATTTTTTTAAACTCCTTGCAGGCTTATTATGGATTTTATCAGAACTGAGGATACATGTCATGAATAGATATATTGTTTATGATGCATGCATAGTTTCATTGGTACGTTTGTTTTGTGGGTGAAGAAGTAACTGGATCATAATGTAACTCTGTTATATGGCATCTAAAGAATGATTGCCTCACTTGCATAGATTGTGAGCCTGTTCGCTTGAACTACTTTCAGCTTATTTCAGCTTATTTCAGTTTATTCTCTCTTACAGAACACTATTGAAACAGCCGAAATCAGCCGAACAACGTACCAGCCGAACAGCCTTGTTAGAGTAACTCCACCAAATCTCTCATTTGCTCTCCTATCCATAAAATCTTGCGGTATAGGAGATATGTGTAACGCCCCTGACTCGGGATGACGGCTAAGGCCCACTCATGTTGAATGGGCCACACCTGCTAATTAACTCTCTTGCGCTTTCGTCCTCGCTTCACGCAAAAAGATCGATCCAAAGTTAACAGCATCCTAGGTTCAGGCTTTTTAACTTGGTTCAGCTCTCCTCCAGTTTCCAGTGCCCTACTAAATTTCAGTCGCTACAGTAGTTTCCATAGAGCTACAGTACCCAAGCACCACAGTACCTCGCAAACTCGGCCCAGCCCACCGCCTGCCGGGCTGCTACAGTACTAGGCCTCATTCCAGTGGGTCTCACAATATGCTTGCTCCACCAGTCCCTCTAATTTTTAAGAGATCTCCTCCCTCCTCTCTTGTAAAGATAGACAAGATACAATTCTTCCTCTCCTACTCGTGGGTCCCATCCTGCTCCTCTCATCCCCTCATGTTTCGTGCTGGCTGTGCCGTCCATCTATAGCCGCGCCACGCCGGCCGTCGCGGCCGAGCCGTCCGTCCATTCCCCCAATGTTGTGCCGCCGCCGCTGCACATCTCCTCCCCTACTGTTGTGCGCTGTCCATCACCCTGCGCGCGTCCATGGATGTGCTCTACCCGCGTGCTACTCCTGCATGCGACCATGGAGGAGTGAGACATATCATGTGATTAGGGTAGGGGAGAAGTATAAGAAAAATTAATTTGACTATGGCATATGAGCACCATATGTCAGAATGGATATAAGGGATGAGTTTGAATAATCTGCTGCAGCGCTGCACTCCTATATCCTTAAATTGCTTTTGAAAGATCTTCTACAGCTAATTTTAGGGGAGAGAGAGTATAGGATATATGGTGGAGTTGCTCTAAGCTCGTTTTTAAGAATGGTTACCATTTCTCTTAAATGTGAAATGTATAGCATCTGCATATATTGGTTTTACTTGCCCTATTATGGTTGGAGTTGGTGCATTTTTCTCTTGTTTTATGATATTATTTTAAGACAACTTCTAGGGTACTCCAAAATAATTGTGTACCATTCATCTGGATGGATATCGTGATCTTTTACCTCCTAGGAGGTAAGATAGTAGATGAAATGTATATCTATATATTTTATTTAGAAAATAGGATGAAAGGGGAAGTATGTTCCTATAATAAATTTAAGTTCAAAACGCTATTGTCTTTTTTAGTGGTTTCCAAACATGATTACTGTAATGCTATTTTTTGACATGGTAAAATATGATGAAACTTGTAGCATTTTTTCTGATTGTAGTAAAACTAAAGTGTTTCATAATGTATTGATCTATAACATGTTTTCTTGACATTACATTTTTCATTTAAAATACTAATATGACAACTTTGAAAAGAAAAGCATGTAGGTAAGCACAACGCAATATACGTGACAAACCTGCAGTTAAAATAGACGCATGAAACCATATCGTGACAGGTGTGCATATTGTAACATGACATGTGCACATGGGCCCTTCTATGGTATGCCAATTACCCCTTAGGAGATAAGAAATGAAACTAATCTAAGCCATTAAATTTTATAGAGGAAAATGGTTAATTAAAAAAGAAAAAAGATAATAAATTATCTATTCCAAGGGCACAAGATTATTAGTGTTATGAGCCATTTCATATCAAAGCCAGGTGTAGAACATTGGAAGTCCGCACATTAGGTATCATTAAGGCCCGAGCAAATGCGGTTTGGTATTTTGATCAAAAGGCAACACATCTAGTACAAGTTGTTGGTTATTCAGATTTTTGATTTTGCTAACAATCTTGACGAGAGACGCTCTATTACCAATGTGTTTCAGCATTTTAGATCTTGTGTTAACTAGAAAGCACTTTGCAGCATACAATTGCTTTGTCAACCCCTGAAGCTGAGTTTAAATTTGGTTGCATAGTTTTCTTTGATTTGGGCATTGAACATGTTGATCGTGTTGTCCGTGATAACCAAAGTGTTATCTATATTGCAAAACATGAAAAAGTTTCATGAGAGGACCAATGTATTGATGTGTGCAGTTTCTTTATTCGACTTTATGTGAAGAGGAATGATTTGTATGTTGAGAAAATTGGCACGAAAGATAATCCATTGATATGTTACCCAAGGTGGCCCTGAAAGACAAGTTTGAGCATTGCTTGAACTTGGTTGATATTTGATCTTGCTCGAGATAGCTCCATAGGGAGCTTTGGTAGCAATGAGTTTGTTGATTGTTGATTTGTTCACTCAAATTGACGCATTTGAAGATTGGGCACTCGACATCAAAGGTTGGTGTATTTGTTTCATGGCTCAATTTTCATTGAGATGGAGACTTGTAACATTTGCAACTCCTATTAAAGCTCATCAAAATGCGGACATCCATGTAAAATGCACATATTATCCGTATATCATCTTCATTTTTTGTGTATATGGGCTCATTTGTAATATTTTATAAACTCTAGAGAACTCTTTTGTAAGGTGTAAACATAGGGACAGAACATAGGATATATCAGATGGGCTATGACATACCCTATGGATTTGACACAACCTATTTATTATGCACCTATGTAAAAAAAAAGGTATGATTCAATCTTGACACCTTGTCTCCCAATTGTGATCGCCCGTCGAGCCCTAGTCCCCTTGACACACGCAGTATGTGAATTGTCATTTCGCTCGTCGAGCCCCTATTGCAGTTCATAATTACATGCATGCATTTTTGTGTTGTTGCCTATTCGTTGATGACTTGATGCCAGACTAGACGATGAGGTGTCGTGCACCGACTAGGCGAGCCAAGTAGGCTATGACTATGGATTGTGCTTACTAAACCAGTTGAACTAAAGTTTGACATAAGGGTTCTGATTTCTAAACCTAAATGGGAAGCGAAAATGCTACTCCCTTGTGGAGGCAGTGAGGATCACATCGACAATGGTGCTCTGACCTCCTTGATAGTGTCTCGGCTGAGGCACTCCTCCCTTCCTTGATGGCGGCATGTCTCTCCTCACTCTCGCCAAGGTGGTACGATGTGTGGGAGGACAATGCAATGTATGCGCGAATGGTGGAGAGTGCTCCTGCACATAACTTCATGGTGAAAGCCAGGACTGTATATTGGGTAGCGCAAGTGGCGCGACCACATAGGGCCCCAAAAAATCAGGGGCCCCTAATCAATAATTAGTCATTAAGCCTAATTAGTTTAAGCTTAGGTAGCCTAACTAGCAATTGCTTTTTTAATTTCTTGATGCAGCTCACAAGAATCACCGTGCATGCGTTTACCGATCACCTATATGACTCTATCGTGATGTTTCAACTCTTGAGTCGCCAACATGACTATATTGCTTTCCATGCGACAATTCAATGCACCCGACATTAGCATCGACCGTCACTCAGTGGGCACTGCATACGACACCATGACATTTAATAAGATAAGGCAACAATTGCCACGACAAGTTCCTTCTAGCTACCATTAGTCGGCCATTAAGTCCTTCCTGCTGCTTGTTAACTTCTCGAGCGACATGCCTTCTCAATTCTTATTCTCATCTAACTTCTTAATTAATAATAGTGTGCACTCTTGCCTAGTGGTTTAATGAATGCTCGAGAAGGTTACTAAATACCTTATAGTTCTTATTATTGAAAATTGTAGCCTATCATATAATGGAACCTAATTTAGTTATTTTATTTGTCTTGATATAGGGGCCTCATTTTGTGTTTCGCTCTAGGGCCACAAAATCCTAGGTACGGGCCTGGTGAAAGCCAAATCCATGGTGGAAAGACTAGAAGCCATTTGATCATGCTTAGATGGTAGGTGTGGCATGATAAGTTACCATGTGACTTATAGAAGGTAAGTTACCAAATCTTTTAGTATTTGAAGGTTTTTTTTTTTAAACATGACACACCGGGACATTTCTCTGTGAACACCAGTGAAGTATGCATAACCTCTTAGAAGTGTTTTTGCATGTATACGGACAAGGATACATGTAAATATGTATTTAACTGTCTATGTTTGTACTGTTATTATTCTCAAATCAAAATATAAAATAGTAATAACATCATTTATCTGTAGAATAAATTAAAAAAAATGCAAACACACTTGCTAGTCCATGGCTTGAAGGCATTTTCATCATAAGAACTCTTTTTTCTCTAAATAGCTTTAAGCTAAAAAATAATGAACTATAAGGTTTTAGATCTCATTAAAACTTGCAAGTATTGTATAAGATTTATCCTCGTATGTAAGTTCATATAAAAAAAAGTTATAAAGAATATGAATTAACTTAAAGGGTGGCTCTGCGGTTCATTTGTTGTTAAGTTGAAAAGGACGATAGTCTTACCATGTACAAATCCTCCATGGCGTATCGAATCAAAGGTGAATTATAATTGATGCCAAATCTCCTTTTAGTTTGTTCGCTTCTACTTCCGGTTGCAGGCTGTGGTTGCCATAGCTTATGTACGGTAGAATCTATAGTTTTGGTGTTGTAGCCACGGCTGCAGCAGTAGTCGAAAGAGTGAGCGCACCCTTTCTCCTCCTCGTTCAAGTCCTACACTAGGATAGGACCCTCTATGAGATCCTACACCCGACTATGTCTATGAAATGTCAGGAGGTGCTCGTGAGTTATCACAGGCATCAAGAAGAGTTCAGAATTATTCTTCAAGATTCACATATGTTAGTTAAAAAATAGAGAAATTTTGGTATCGGTCAAAACTAGTGCAAGTTACTTAGTGGCATGTCATTATTATGCGTGCCAATACACTCTAGTGGGTGGCTAATTAATCCAATTAGTTCACAATGCTATGGGCTGTTTGGAACTGCTCAGCTCTATTTTTTCAGTCAAGCAGGTGCAACTCTACAGACTCTGCTCCAGCAAAAAAGATCAAATAGTGCAACTCCACAGACTGTGCTCCAGCAAAATAGATAAAGTTGTGAGAGCACCTAAAGTAGTACTCTAGAAACTCCACGCTTTTATAGAGCTGCTCGCAAACAGACCCTATGTAACAACATTGGCTTAGGTTTTTTATGCAAGCTCAGCATTCCTATAAGCCATATATCTTACCTAGGCATAGCTAACTTGTTGACAACTCCTAATCTCAGGTAGTGCGTTTCATTTCAACATGATTTCTCTAAAGTTGTATGGCAATAATTTAGCCCATGATGGTGAAGGAACATGGGATAAGACACATTAGGGCCGCGAAGGACCATCGGCGTCTACTTAACCGTAGAGTCTAAATGGGATAGAGAAGAAACTCAAATGATGCTAGATTATTGTGAGATTGACAACTGAGACGCACAAGGCCAGGCTCAATGATATAGATGAATGGGAGCCATACCCTCTATCTATCTTAGCAGGCAATGTCCATAGGAATGCAATGGAGCGGTTTCGGGTCGGATATCCGCGAGTTTCGGGTCTAGCGGTTCGGGTTCGGGGGGGATTTATCACCATGGTTTTCGGATTCGGGGCCCCAAAACCTATCGGGTTCGGTTTCGGTTTCGGTTTTCCACCCGTGGATACCCAAATGGATTCCCAGAATAAATTATTTGGAATTAAAACTCATGTTTTGTATATACTAATAATAACTTATTTACTTACACTATTAAATTTATTCTAAGTTGACTCATGAAATTATTGCTTATTTGTTGCCACTTATTTATACATATGAATATGTATGTATGTATGTGTGTATATATATATATCATGCATATGTTTATAGAAAGTCCTTATTGCTCTTACTATGTTGCCATACAAGCGGGTTTCGGGGATCCGCGGGTTTGGTTATAGGGATAGATTATCATCTGAATCGGTGTTCGGGGCGGTTTCAGATTTCGAGTTTGGATTTCGGTGCACAGAGACTCCATCCGATCCAAATCCACCCCGTTGCCATCCCTAAATGTCCATGTCATCGTCAATGGTGGTTCCACAGCTATTAAACGAGCGTACAGACTAAGTGCCTTGTTTGACAAATCATAGAAGCACCATCTCCACAGCGTATTGTGGCGAATGGAAAGCTAATTGTGAGTTAATTATGTGACTAAAGTAAATTTATCTTTCAGGATAATGATAGGGCCAGAGTAGCAAGTGACATAGCTTGCGATGTGAAACCAATCGCTAAGTCTTACAAATATATATGACTTGTAACTTTTATAGGTGAGACCAGCCTATGTGTTAACCAGCGTTAGTTCTGCTATAAGAAGTGGAGGATGTTGTTTGAACGAAGGAGGATGACGAGCAGGAGCAACCACAGCAGAGACAAAGAGAGAGGAGAGCAAGGCATGTTCGAGGCTGAAAACAACCGGTAGATTAGACCAACTGATTACGACCGGATGGCTTAGGGTTAAGCATGATGTCAACACGATTTGGTTGCACTCAACAAGAGGAAAACGAGTCCAACGGGGGTGCTTTGCCACGAAGCAAAACCAGTTTCCTCCCACAAATAGAGAGCCCGTCCCCTCACAGTTCTCCAGCGAAGCACAGCGCCGCGCAATCATCCTCTCGGGTTCCTGGCTCGTGGGTAAACCAAGGACCCTCACAACCCAGCGAAGCGTCCTATTCTTCCCTCCCCACCTTTCCCCAACCTCTCCTGCCTCCTGCAAATCCGATCTCCCCGCGATCATGCGCAACTCCGCCGCCGCCCAGCCCCCTCCTCCCGCCTCCTCTATCGCCACGTACGGCTCAGGCGCCGCCTACGTCGCTCCTGCCGCCTCCGCCGCCATGTACGGCTCAGGCGCCGCCTACGTCGCGCCCGCCGACGGGGGCGCCGGGTAGGTTGGGA
>JAHUYU010001847.1:0-20674 GCA_030439765.1 Tripidium arundinaceum | reverse complement strand
CATGGAGAAGTCGCCTGATGTGCTTGCTCATGCTATTGCTGGGGTTTTCCCTAGGGGTGATCCCTACACTTCGGTGTGGAGTCAGTCTAAGGGGAAGTCCCTGGAGAGAGGCACTGATGAGTGTCAGAGCAGCGACAATAGTGCTATGAGTGCCATGTTCGCCATGGTGAAGACCTACGCTTGCTTGGAGCGTAGCTTCGGGTGCCTGAATGATGCATTACTCCAGGCACGTGACGAGAAGCGTCAGATACAGCATGAGTATGACAGTGAGATTGACAGGCTGAATGAGGAGCTGGCACAGATGACTCTACAGAGGGACCAGTCCACCAATAACGAGGTCTCAGTTCTTGGTACATTTTGCTACTTCCAGGATGGATGGATAGCTTAGAAAGATGAGCCTCATCCATGAGTTGATTTTTGAGTTCTCTGTCCTTGGGTACAACAAGATGGTTATCGAACTATAGCACACCCTGTTCATCCACTCTGAAATGTTTAGTTGGTCCCCTTTGCATTTTCTCTTTGATATGGAATATTCCCTTATCCGTTTTCTAGCCTTCTATAATCTTACTTTCCAAAGTGCAACTAATCTGAATATTATGCAGCACAACAGGATGCATCAGGTTGAACCCATCTTTGAACAACGGCTGTATAACATGGAAATGCGACTTCCTACTTAAAGCATCTGCCACAACGTTTGCCTTTCGTGGATGATAGTGCACATTCAGGTTATAGTCCTTGATCAGCTCTAGCCATCTTCTCTGTCTCGTATTCAACTCAGGTTGGGTGAAGATGTACTTGAGACTCTTGTGATCTGTATAAATATTGCACACATTTCCAAGCAAGTAGTGTCTCCAAATCTTTAAAGCATGCACAACTGCAGCAAGTTCTAAATCATGTGTTGGGTAATTAACCTCATGCTTTCTTACCTGGCATGAGGCATAAGCAATCACCCGTCCTTCTTGCAAAAGAACACATCCTAAACCTGTTTTTGATGCATCGCAAAACACATCAAAAGGCTTCTCTATGTCTAGTTGCGCTAGAATAGGAGCAGTGGTTAGCAGTTTCCGCAAGGTATGGAAAGTTGCTTCGTACTCCTCGGTCCAAGCGAACTTCTGATCTTTCTATAGCAAACTGGTCATAGGCTTGGCAATTTTAGAGAAATCTAGTATGAAACGACGATAGTACCCAGCCAAACTAAGAAAACTCCGAACCTCGTGGACTGTAGTCGGTGCCTTCCAATCCATAACCTCTTGCACCTTGCTGGGATCTACCGAAATTCCATCTTGTCGAATATGACCAAGAAAAGGAACTTTCTTCAACCAAAACTCACACTTGCTAAACTTGGCATACAACTGATGATCTCTGAGTCTGGTCAAGACAATTCTTAGGTGCTCTGCATGATCCTTCTCATTCTCTGAATATACTAGGATGTCATCAATGAACACAATCACAAACTTATCCAATTCCGGCATAAAGACCGAATTCATCAGGTACATAAAGTATGCAGGAGCATTTGTCAAGCCAAAGGACATGACAAGATACTCGTACAACCCGTATCTGGTGGAAAATGCGGTCTTAGGTATATCCTGTGGCCTAATCTTGATCTGATGGTAACTGGATCTCAAATCTATTTTGGAAAACACTTTGGCCTTGGACAATTGATCAAACAAAATGTCAATCCGAGGTAACGGATACTTGTTCTTAATGGTCACAGTGTTAAGTGGTCTATAGTCCACGCACATTCGTAAGGAATTATCCTTTTTCTTCTTTACGAACAATGCGGGACATCCCCATTCAGACTTACTCGGTCGGATAAGCCCCTTGTCCAACAACTTCTTCAGTTGATCCTTCAACTCTGCCAACTCATTAGGCGGCATCCGATAAGGCTTCCTTGAGATCGGTGGTGTCCCAGGGATTAACTCAATAGCAAACTCAACATCCCTATCCGGTGGAAGACCGGGTAACTCCTCCGGGAACACATCCGGAAACTCACATACTATAGGAATCTCGGTCAGAAGAGTGGTTTGGACTGCACAGGTCGTACTTGCAAGATCTATTCTCCGAGGCAACACTACTTGAAAAGTACCTTCTCCAACAGGTTCCTTGAGGGAAAGGGTTCTACTCCCAGTATCAATCACTACCCCCATCTTATTCATCCAATTCATCCCCATGATTACATCCAATACTAAACTGGGCATGACTATCAGGTTTACTTTATACTGCCTGTCTGCTATCCCGAGGGTTGCCCCTCGAACTACCTGATTAGTCAATAGATCAGCCCCAGCTGAACTTATCCGATAAGCACATTCCAATTCAACTATCTTTTGCTCATGCTTTCTTGCAAATGCTTGACTTATAAATGAATGCGATGATCCAGAATCAAACAAAACAACTGCAGGGTGTTGGTTGACAGAAAACATACCGGCAGTCACGGGCTCTCCTTCAGGAATATCGCCCATGGTGGAGTGCACACGAGCTGGATATTGGTTCTGCGGCTTCTTGGGATATAGGAAAAACTTTGCAAAGTGCCCAGATTGATTGCAGTTGTAGCATGGTCCCCTTACTGGAGTAGCAGCTCCTGATGAACTGCCATGTCCTGTCCTTGCCTGAGGTACTGCCATCTTGAAAGGTTTCTGATTCCTCTACTGTGGCTGAGTATTCTGGTTCCTCCTCTGAGGCGGTTTGAACCTTGCACCAGGTGCTGGTGAACGGTACGGAGGACGACTTGCCATAGGAGCTCTTGCTTGAGAAGGACCTGACTCGAAAGCCCTCTTACGGCTCTTGGATGCGGAGTAGGCATTGTTGTTGTTCTCTTGAGTCAAGCAATCACTGATGAACTCATTGAACACTGTCCGACTAGAAGTGCCCATTGTCTTCAGCATCTTGGGGTTGAGTCCTCTCTTGAAACTCGCAATCTTCTTCGCATCTGTGTTGACAAATTCCGAAGCATAGCGAGAAAGGTTGTTGAAGACATGCAGATACTCCATCGTAGTCATGGTGCCTTGAGTGAGCCTCATAAACTCAGCTACCTTCACTACCATCAGTCTAGGTGGAATGTAATTCCCACGAAAAGCAGTAGTGAACTGCGCCCAGGTGATAGGATTATTCTTAGGAAAAGTGGTTCGATGATGAGACCACCATATCCCTGCTGGTCCCTGCAGCTGATGTGAAGCATATTCCGTCTTCAGTGATTTAGTCAATCTCAGCAAACGGAACTTCTGTTCCATGATGTTGATCCACTCATCAGCCTCTAAAGGTTCTGTAGCTTCCTTGAATATCGGCGACTTGGTGTCCATGAAGTCCTTGAAGGTACTGTATTGGTTCACTCCTTGTCCGCCCGGGTTCAGCCCCCAGCGGGTGTTGTCCGCAATGTTGCGCAAGGTTGCTTCCATATTCTGTTGCATGGACTCCATATTGTGTTGACTTCCCAAAAATTGTGCAAAGAACTGCTCTACAGTGTACGGGGGAGGAGGAGGTGGTGGTGGGTTGCGGTTCTCATGTCCAGCATCACGCCCAGCACCACTACCACCTGCACCACTGCCACTGCTAACAGAACGACGAGTGTCCACCATCTGCATATTTCAGCAAAAAGTAATTATTAGGCGATGTTGCAATAATTGTAGGTGAACGTATAATTATGATGTACTGAATATACAGGAGAGAATAAATTCATACAATAAAACAGAGGCACAATAGTTCAATCCACAACACAACATCACTAATTAGATTACTTCATGGCATCGCATAGCATTTTCATACAAACCAAAATTGCCAGCATACATACACTGGACCTCTTTTAGGCGTACGGATATCGCCACACAAGCATCATCCAAGGTTCCAACACTACACCATAGTCTTAACAACATACTTAAGGTTTACATGCCATTCATGAAAAGATCGCAAAAGGAACACCTAGCAACTAGAGAAGCATCCAACTAGTCTACTCCTCATGGTCGCTATCCATCTTCGACACGTTGCCATTCTCATCCTCACTCTCATCTTCCTCCATCTCCGGATCTTCCTCAGCCTCTATGTCATCATCAACCACTATGACATCAGGCTCCATTTTAGCTGCGCCAGGAGGAACAAAGGGGTGGAGCTGATTGTGCAACTGATGCACCTCCTCATGCAGGTTGTCATTATAGGCCTCTGCATGCTCTAACTGTTGCTCTAGCTCAACCTGTCGAGCCCTCAGGACATCTTCCTCATGCCAGGCTTCATTCCTTTGGTTGAGCACAAGAATAAGCATGCGCTGACAGTTCCTGTGTGCAAGAGTCAGGCGCTCCATCTGCTCCTGCAGGACGCGGACATCCTGTATTGTCACCTCATCTCTATGGGTGGCCTGGTCCCTCTGTAGAGTCATCTGTGCCAGCTCCTCATTCAGCCTGTCAATCTCACTGTCATACTCATGCTGTATCTGACGCTTCTCGTCACGTGCCTGGAGTAATGCATCATTCAGGCACCCGAAGCTACGCTCCAAGCAAGCGTAGGTCTTCACCATGGCGAACATGGCACTCATAGCACTATTGTCGCTGCTCTGACACTCATCAGTGCCTCTCTCCAGGGACTTCCCCTTAGACTGACTCCACACCGAAGTGTAGGGATCACCCCTAGGGAAAACCCCAGCAATAGCATGAGCAAGCACATCAGGCGACTTCTCCATAATATCCCGCAATACTGCAAAGGCTGCCTTGTTGCCACCCTCCCAAGGAGTCCTTCCCTTGGATCCAAAGAACCAACCACCCCAGTTAGGGTCATCCCCTCTAGGTGGAATGACAGCCTCTACATAGACCAATGTGTGGTCTCCCAGCTGATCCTTGCTCCAGTAGTACCGAGGCTCCTTTCCTTCGGTGTATCCTGCAGAGTTGAGCACCCTCCACAGCAAGGTAGGCATGCCAAACTCCTTCAGGAACTTGCTCTTGCGACGTGGTGACCTGGTGGCAAGCTGCTAGCGGGGAACTCTACCTCCGGTGGACTTGCGGGCAGTGAGCTTCATGCGGGCCATCTGTAGCAAGGTTACTCCTCTCATGAGAACGGATATTAAGTTGTCATTTTTATCAAAATGAGATAATCAATTTATAAGGGGAGGAACAATGCAATGAAATGAGATGAACATGTAACATGATGCATGCACATTTCGTACATTCTCACAACCTTAGGAAAAATAAATAAATTCTAGCGATATAAATGGTGACATACAAGCGTTCTCTCATATATACGAAACTAGTTCTTGCTATACGTTTATGCTGTTAGTGTACCTGCAGAAGGTTCATTTCAGCCCAAACCTCACAGTATGTATATAATGCATTGCAGGACTTAAAATCTACGCACCCCACATATGCATATTCCCAAATATACATACATGTAGTGCATACTACCCAAACCATCGTCCTATTGACGGCATCGCCTAAATGGACGGAACAACCCACACATGGGGCACTGTCATATAAACATGCGTGTAACATGTAAATAATCAAGCACCACATAAGCACTTTCCTAGATCGGCTGTGTGTCCGATCATGCTCTCACAACTCACACTTACCAAGGCATAGAGGCAAATTGATCCATACATTACCATTCAAGTGAATGGCACCCATACAATAGCACACCGTATGAGCAACGAAATAGAAATATGATGCAAGAACCGCCAAGTCAGTACTTAGATAAGTCACCTAGAGTCCTTAATTTGGCATAAAGGATATGACCACTAGCACACACTTAAGTTTTAAATCATAGATTTAAACACCTACATAACTATAAGTTGGCAATCAGTTTTGTAAAACAAAACCCTTTTGTTTTAAATACACTCATGAACAGTAACATGCTAAACCTTGCTCTGATGCCAGCTGTAACAGAACCGACCAATTTATACGAGCTTAAGTATGAAATTCACCTACCGAAGTAGATAAATTAACGTACTTGAGTCCGTACAAACTTGGTAGTCCATGAAATCACGAAGGATTTCAAACCAACCAACATATAAACCAAGATCGTACCAGTTTAGCAGCCACAGTCACATATTACATAAAGTTCGCAACATCATTTTGAATACATCGGAGTTTAGAACATAAAGTTATTACAAATCAAGTTCATAAATAAGTAGCGGAAGCAAATAGTTTCGAAACCACACACGCACTGTTAGTTCAGATACAGTGCCAGATAATGATCAAGTCCCACAAAAGCAGTAGATGAGGCATATGAAATGACCACGCCCTTGGTCCTAGTTGTCACCCATAGCTGGGTAGAGATAGTTGATGCAGTAACCAAAGTACATCTGACCATCTGCAACAACAATGGGAACAAAGCCCTGAGTACGAGAATGTACTCAGCTAGACTTACCCGCCTTAAACAAAAATAAAGTGACACCAAGGAGTATGCAAGGCTTTCTTTTAGTGGGCTAGCTTGACTCATTTGCGAAAAGCATAAGTTATCATGACTAAACCATTTCAAGTACTTTTGCATCATCTTTGTTATAACCTGTTAATCTAGGTAAGCACCTATGCTAAAGCAATCACTTGATTAACCATTAACATCAAAATACCATCTCAGGTTTAGCATTTCCAACATCATCCACATAACCATCCGTGTTCCATCATCATTACTAAGATGTTGTAGCTCAAGTCAAGTGCTCACTATCTAGGAGCGATGGCGATTCGAATCAATTCCTAACTAGCTGGTGATTTATTCCTCACACAAACCACACTCACCGATCAAGTGAGCTACAGGTCACCAATGACACGATTCCGGTAAACGTTGCGGGACAAACTGGGGCCGCACTACCCAGGGACCGCACGACAGCCAGCAGTCGGCCTTGCTGCCCTTGGGCTCACTCTTCGCATCCCCGTCAGACCCCCTTCAGCACCAGTCTGCGCACCCGTGTAGATCCCGGCCCGAATAGTGGCACTGGCTTCACGGTCGAAATGACTTATTCGGCCAGCTAAATGTGAGGCCTGCGCTCAACATGACAAGAAGGATGAGCAACGATCGCTCCTTAACCGACATAGGCGGAAACTACAAGCACCCCAGAACCCTGTCTGGTTGCCCACTACTTATTCCGCCCGGTCTCCATTTATCCATCAACACTTGGTTATTTCCATGATAGCATCCATAGCTAAGTATCCAGGTAACCACCTACAGTTGCCGGTGACAGGAAATGACCGACTGCTACTGGTCTAAGCAGGGCAAAGCATTTAACTCGGTCCAAGACCTAGTATGGTAAGATATATTAAGGTAGACAAGGATATATATGCATCAACAGTTTCACTCAACTCCTATAATTTAATGCAACAATATACATATAACTTATATATCGTTAATTGCTTTATAAAGTAGGAGACTTAGAATGCTCCGGGGCTTGCCTCTTTCGAAAAAGCTAGGCTGGTGGTCCACGCACTCCAGGAGTTCCTCGCCTGGTTCCTCGGCCTCGGGCACCTCCTGTGCCTGGATCTCCTGCGGATCTGCTCCCACCTGCTCTTCTGGCACCACTACCAGAACTTCCTCCTGCGATCCTGTATGAAGCATGGGTATGTGTGATTATGAAAGTCATGCATAGGATGAAAATGATACATGATGGGCATGAGTGCATGCATGTAGATGGACACTCTCAATCCATTTACCAAGTACGTGCAGATCTCCCCTCTAGTAGAAAAGACCACACAACACACAAGACATGCATACATATCACACACTACTAACATGTTAAACCTACCAGCAGGTTATTTAGTGCTTGTAGTTTCCGCCTATGTCGGTTAAGGAGCGATCGTTGCTCATCCTTCTTGTCATGTTGAGCGCAGGCCTCACATTTAGCTGGCCGAATAAGTCATTTCGACCGTGAAGCCAGTGCCACTATTCGGGCCGGGATCTACACGGGTGCGCAGACTGGTGCTGAAGGGGGTCTGACGGGGATGCGAAGAGTGAGCCCAAGGGCAGCAAGGCCGACTGCTGGCTGTCGTGCGGTCCCTGGGTAGTGCGGCCCCAGTTTGTCCCGCAACGTTTACCGGAATCGTGTCATTGGTGACCTGTAGCTCACTTGATCGGTGAGTGTGGTTTGTGTGAGGAATAAATCACCAGCTAGTTAGGAATTGATTCGAATCGCCATCGCTCCTAGATAGTGAGCACTTGACTTGAGCTACAACATCTTAGTAATGATGATGGAACACGGATGGTTATGTGGATGATGTTGGAAATGCTAAACCTGAGATGGTATTTTGATGTTAATGGTTAATCAAGTGATTGCTTTAGCATAGGTGCTTACCTAGATTAACAGGTTATAACAAAGATGATGCAAAAGTACTTGAAATGGTTTAGTCATGATAACTTATGCTTTTCGCAAATGAGTCAAGCTAGCCCACTAAAAGAAAGCCTTGCATACTCCTTGGTGTCACTTTATTTTTGTTTAAGGCGGGTAAGTCTAGCTGAGTACATTCTCGTACTCAGGGCTTTGTTCCCATTGTTGTTGCAGATGGTCAGATGTACTTTGGTTACTGCATCAACTATCTCTACCCAGCTATGGGTGACAACTAGGACCAAGGGCGTGGTCATTTCATATGCCTCATCTACTGCTTTTGTGGGACTTGATCATTATCTGGCACTGTATCTGAACTAACAGTGCGTGTGTGGTTTCGAAACTATTTGCTTCCGCTACTTATTTATGAACTTGATTTGTAATAACTTTATGTTCTAAACTCCGATGTATTCAAAATGATGTTGCGAACTTTATGTAATATGTGACTGTGGCTGCTAAACTGGTACGATCTTGGTTTATATGTTGGTTGGTTTGAAATCCTTCGTGATTTCATGGACTACCAAGTTTGTACGGACTCAAGTACGTTAATTTATCTACTTCGGTAGGTGAATTTCATACTTAAGCTCGTATAAATTGGTCGGTTCTGTTACAGCTGGCATCAGAGCAAGGTTTAGCATGTTACTGTTCATGAGTGTATTTAAAACAAAAGGGTTTTGTTTTACAAAACTGATTGCCAACTTATAGTTATGTAGGTGTTTAAATCTATGATTTAAAACTTAAGTGTGTGCTAGTGGTCATATCCTTTATGCCAAATTAAGGACTCTAGGTGACTTATCTAAGTACTGACTTGGCGGTTCTTGCATCATATTTCTATTTCGTTGCTCATACGGTGTGCTATTGTATGGGTGCCATTCACTTGAATGGTAATGTATGGATCAATTTACCTCTATGCCTTGGTAAGTGTGAGTTGTGAGAGCATGATCGGACACACAGCCGATCTAGGAAAGTGCTTATGTGGTGCTTGATTATTTACATGTTACACGCATGTTTATATGACAGTGCCCCATGTGTGGGTTGTTCCGTCCATTTAGGCGATGCCGTCAATAGGACGATGGTTTGGGTAGTATGCACTACATGTATGTATATTTGGGAATATGCATATGTGGGGTGCGTAGATTTTAAGTCCTGCAATGCATTATATACATACTGTGAGGTTTGGGCTGAAATGAACCTTCTGCAGGTACACTAACAGCATAAACGTATAGCAAGAACTAGTTTCGTATATATGAGAGAACGCTTGTATGTCACCATTTATATCGCTAGAATTTATTTATTTTTCCTAAGGTTGTGAGAATGTACGAAATGTGCATGCATCATGTTACATGTTCATCTCATTTCATTGCATTGTTCCTCCCCTTATAAATTGATTATCTCATTTTGATAAAAATGACAACTTAATATCCGTTCTCATGAGAGGAGTAACCTTGCTACAGATGGCCCGCATGAAGCTCACTGCCCGCAAGTCCACCGGAGGTAGAGTTCCCCGCTAGCAGCTTGCCACCAGGTCACCACGTCGCAAGAGCAAGTTCCTGAAGGAGTTTGGCATGCCTACCTTGCTGTGGAGGGTGCTCAACTCTGCAGGATACACCGAAGGAAAGGAGCCTCGGTACTACTGGAGCAAGGATCAGCTGGGAGACCACACATTGGTCTATGTAGAGGCTGTCATTCCACCTAGAGGGGATGACCCTAACTGGGGTGGTTGGTTCTTTGGATCCAAGGGAAGGACTCCTTGGGAGGGTGGCAACAAGGCAGCCTTTGCAGTATTGCGGGATATTATGGAGAAGTCGCCTGATGTGCTTGCTCATGCTATTGCTGGGGTTTTCCCTAGGGGTGATCCCTACACTTCGGTGTGGAGTCAGTCTAAGGGGAAGTCCCTGGAGAGAGGCACTGATGAGTGTCAGAGCAGCGACAATAGTGCTATGAGTGCCATGTTCGCCATGGTGAAGACCTACGCTTGCTTGGAGCGTAGCTTCGGGTGCCTGAATGATGCATTACTCCAGGCACGTGACGAGAAGCGTCAGATACAGCATGAGTATGACAGTGAGATTGACAGGCTGAATGAGGAGCTGGCACAGATGACTCTACAGAGGGACCAGGCCACCCATAGAGATGAGGTGACAATACAGGATGTCCGCGTCCTGCAGGAGCAGATGGAGCGCCTGACTCTTGCACACAGGAACTGTCAGCGCATGCTTATTCTTGTGCTCAACCAAAGGAATGAAGCCTGGCATGAGGAAGATGTCCTGAGGGCTCGACAGGTTGAGCTAGAGCAACAGTTAGAGCATGCAGAGGCCTATAATGACAACCTGCATGAGGAGGTGCATCAGTTGCACAATCAGCTCCACCCCTTTGTTCCTCCTGGCGCAGCTAAAATGGAGCCTGATGTCATAGTGGTTGATGATGACATAGAGGCTGAGGAAGATCCGGAGATGGAGGAAGATGAGAGTGAGGATGAGAATGGCAACGTGTCGAAGATGGATAGCGACCATGAGGAGTAGACTAGTTGGATGCTTCTCTAGTTGCTAGGTGTTCCTTTTGCGATCTTTTCATGAATGGCATGTAAACCTTAAGTATGTTGTTAAGACTATGGTGTAGTGTTGGAACCTTGGATGATGCTTGTGTGGCGATATCCGTACGCCTAAAAGAGGTCCAGTGTATGTATGCTGGCAATTTTGGTTTGTATGAAAATGCTATGCGATGCCATGAAGTAATCTAATTAGTGATGTTGTGTTGTGGATTGAACTATTGTGCCTCTGTTTTATTGTATGAATTTATTCTCTCCTGTATATTCAGTACATCATAATTATACGTTCACCTACAATTATTGCAACATCGCCTAATAATTACTTTTTGCTGAAATATGCAGATGGTGGACACTCGTCGTTCTGTTAGCAGTGGCAGTGGTGCAGGTGGTAGTGGTGCTGGGCGTGATGCTGGACATGAGAACCGCAACCCACCACCACCTCCTCCTCCCCCGTACACTGTAGAGCAGTTCTTTGCACAATTTTTGGGAAGTCAACACAATATGGAGTCCATGCAACAGAATATGGAAGCAACCTTGCGCAACATTGCGGACAACACCCGCTGGGGGCTGAACCCGGGCGGACAAGGAGTGAACCAATACAGTACCTTCAAGGACTTCATGGACACCAAGTCGCCGATATTCAAGGAAGCTACAGAACCTTTAGAGGCTGATGAGTGGATCAACATCATGGAACAGAAGTTCCGTTTGCTGAGATTGACTAAATCACTGAAGACGGAATATGCTTCACATCAGCTGCAGGGACCAGCAGGGATATGGTGGTCTCATCATCGAACCACTTTTCCTAAGAATAATCCTATCACCTGGGCGCAGTTCACTACTGCTTTTCGTGGGAATTACATTCCACCTAGACTGATGGTAGTGAAGGTAGCTGAGTTTATGAGGCTCACTCAAGGCACCATGACTACGATGGAGTATCTGCATGTCTTCAACAACCTTTCTCGCTATGCTTCGGAATTTGTCAACACAGATGCGAAGAAGATTGCGAGTTTCAAGAGAGGACTCAACCCCAAGATGCTGAAGACAATGGGCACTTCTAGTCGGACAGTGTTCAATGAGTTCATCAGTGATTGCTTGACTCAAGAGAACAACAACAATGCCTACTCCGCATCCAAGAGCCGTAAGAGGGCTTTCGAGTCAGGTCCTTCTCAAGCAAGAGCTCCTATGGCAAGTCGTCCTCCGTACCGTTCACCAGCACCTGGTGCAAGGTTCAAACCGCCTCAGAGGAGGAACCAGAATACTCAGCCACAGTAGAGGAATCAGAAACCTTTCAAGATGGCAGCTGTAACAGAACCGACCAATTTATACGAGCTTAAGTATGAAATTCACCTACCGAAGTAGATAAATTAACGTACTTGAGTCCGTACAAACTTGGTAGTCCATGAAATCACGAAGGATTTCAAACCAACCAACATATAAACCAAGATCGTACCAGTTTAGCAGCCACAGTCACATATTACATAAAGTTCGCAACATCATTTTGAATACATCGGAGTTTAGAACATAAAGTTATTACAAATCAAGTTCATAAATAAGTAGCGGAAGCAAATAGTTTCGAAACCACACACGCACTGTTAGTTCAGATACAGTGCCAGATAATGATCAAGTCCCACAAAAGCAGTAGATGAGGCATATGAAATGACCACGCCCTTGGTCCTAGTTGTCACCCATAGCTGGGTAGAGATAGTTGATGCAGTAACCAAAGTACATCTGACCATCTGCAACAACAATGGGAACAAAGCCCTGAGTACGAGAATGTACTCAGCTAGACTTACCCGCCTTAAACAAAAATAAAGTGACACCAAGGAGTATGCAAGGCTTTCTTTTAGTGGGCTAGCTTGACTCATTTGCGAAAAGCATAAGTTATCATGACTAAACCATTTCAAGTACTTTTGCATCATCTTTGTTATAACCTGTTAATCTAGGTAAGCACCTATGCTAAAGCAATCACTTGATTAACCATTAACATCAAAATACCATCTCAGGTTTAGCATTTCCAACATCATCCACATAACCATCCGTGTTCCATCATCATTACTAAGATGTTGTAGCTCAAGTCAAGTGCTCACTATCTAGGAGCGATGGCGATTCGAATCAATTCCTAACTAGCTGGTGATTTATTCCTCACACAAACCACACTCACCGATCAAGTGAGCTACAGGTCACCAATGACACGATTCCGGTAAACGTTGCGGGACAAACTGGGGCCGCACTACCCAGGGACCGCACGACAGCCAGCAGTCGGCCTTGCTGCCCTTGGGCTCACTCTTCGCATCCCCGTCAGACCCCCTTCAGCACCAGTCTGCGCACCCGTGTAGATCCCGGCCCGAATAGTGGCACTGGCTTCACGGTCGAAATGACTTATTCGGCCAGCTAAATGTGAGGCCTGCGCTCAACATGACAAGAAGGATGAGCAACGATCGCTCCTTAACCGACATAGGCGGAAACTACAAGCACCCCAGAACCCTGTCTGGTTGCCCACTACTTATTCCGCCCGGTCTCCATTTATCCATCAACACTTGGTTATTTCCATGATAGCATCCATAGCTAAGTATCCAGGTAACCACCTACAGTTGCCGGTGACAGGAAATGACCGACTGCTACTGGTCTAAGCAGGGCAAAGCATTTAACTCGGTCCAAGACCTAGTATGGTAAGATATATTAAGGTAGACAAGGATATATATGCATCAACAGTTTCACTCAACTCCTATAATTTAATGCAACAATATACATATAACTTATATATCGTTAATTGCTTTATAAAGTAGGAGACTTAGAATGCTCCGGGGCTTGCCTCTTTCGAAAAAGCTAGGCTGGTGGTCCACGCACTCCAGGAGTTCCTCGCCTGGTTCCTCGGCCTCGGGCACCTCCTGTGCCTGGATCTCCTGCGGATCTGCTCCCACCTGCTCTTCTGGCACCACTACCAGAACTTCCTCCTGCGATCCTGTATGAAGCATGGGTATGTGTGATTATGAAAGTCATGCATAGGATGAAAATGATACATGATGGGCATGAGTGCATGCATGTAGATGGACACTCTCAATCCATTTACCAAGTACGTGCAGATCTCCCCTCTAGTAGAAAAGACCACACAACACACAAGACATGCATACATATCACACACTACTAACATGTTAAACCTACCAGCAGGAGGAAGTTCTGGTAGTGGTGCCAGAAGAGCAGGTGGGAGCAGATCCGCAGGAGATCCAGGCACAGGAGGTGCCCGAGGCCGAGGAACCAGGCGAGGAACTCCTGGAGTGCGTGGACCACCAGCCTAGCTTTTTCGAAAGAGGCAAGCCCCGGAGCATTCTAAGTCTCCTACTTTATAAAGCAATTAACGATATATAAGTTATATGTATATTGTTGCATTAAATTATAGGAGTTGAGTGAAACTGTTGATGCATATATATCCTTGTCTACCTTAATATATCTTACCATACTAGGTCTTGGACCGAGTTAAATGCTTTGCCCTGCTTAGACCAGTAGCAGTCGGTCATTTCCTGTCACCGGCAACTGTAGGTGGTTACCTGGATACTTAGCTATGGATGCTATCATGGAAATAACCAAGTGTTGATGGATAAATGGAGACCGGGCGGAATAAGTAGTGGGCAACCAGACAGGGTTCTGGGGTGCTTGTAGTTTCCGCCTATGTCGGTTAAGGAGCGATCGTTGCTCATCCTTCTTGTCATGTTGAGCGCAGGCCTCACATTTAGCTGGCCGAATAAGTCATTTCGACCGTGAAGCCAGTGCCACTATTCGGGCCGGGATCTACACGGGTGCGCAGACTGGTGCTGAAGGGGGTCTGACGGGGATGCGAAGAGTGAGCCCAAGGGCAGCAAGGCCGACTGCTGGCTGTCGTGCGGTCCCTGGGTAGTGCGGCCCCAGTTTGTCCCGCAACGTTTACCGGAATCGTGTCATTGGTGACCTGTAGCTCACTTGATCGGTGAGTGTGGTTTGTGTGAGGAATAAATCACCAGCTAGTTAGGAATTGATTCGAATCGCCATCGCTCCTAGATAGTGAGCACTTGACTTGAGCTACAACATCTTAGTAATGATGATGGAACACGGATGGTTATGTGGATGATGTTGGAAATGCTAAACCTGAGATGGTATTTTGATGTTAATGGTTAATCAAGTGATTGCTTTAGCATAGGTGCTTACCTAGATTAACAGGTTATAACAAAGATGATGCAAAAGTACTTGAAATGGTTTAGTCATGATAACTTATGCTTTTCGCAAATGAGTCAAGCTAGCCCACTAAAAGAAAGCCTTGCATACTCCTTGGTGTCACTTTATTTTTGTTTAAGGCGGGTAAGTCTAGCTGAGTACATTCTCGTACTCAGGGCTTTGTTCCCATTGTTGTTGCAGATGGTCAGATGTACTTTGGTTACTGCATCAACTATCTCTACCCAGCTATGGGTGACAACTAGGACCAAGGGCGTGGTCATTTCATATGCCTCATCTACTGCTTTTGTGGGACTTGATCATTATCTGGCACTGTATCTGAACTAACAGTGCGTGTGTGGTTTCGAAACTATTTGCTTCCGCTACTTATTTATGAACTTGATTTGTAATAACTTTATGTTCTAAACTCCGATGTATTCAAAATGATGTTGCGAACTTTATGTAATATGTGACTGTGGCTGCTAAACTGGTACGATCTTGGTTTATATGTTGGTTGGTTTGAAATCCTTCGTGATTTCATGGACTACCAAGTTTGTACGGACTCAAGTACGTTAATTTATCTACTTCGGTAGGTGAATTTCATACTTAAGCTCGTATAAATTGGTCGGTTCTGTTACAGCTGGCATCAGAGCAAGGTTTAGCATGTTACTGTTCATGAGTGTATTTAAAACAAAAGGGTTTTGTTTTACAAAACTGATTGCCAACTTATAGTTATGTAGGTGTTTAAATCTATGATTTAAAACTTAAGTGTGTGCTAGTGGTCATATCCTTTATGCCAAATTAAGGACTCTAGGTGACTTATCTAAGTACTGACTTGGCGGTTCTTGCATCATATTTCTATTTCGTTGCTCATACGGTGTGCTATTGTATGGGTGCCATTCACTTGAATGGTAATGTATGGATCAATTTGCCTCTATGCCTTGGTAAGTGTGAGTTGTGAGAGCATGATCGGACACACAGCCGATCTAGGAAAGTGCTTATGTGGTGCTTGATTATTTACATGTTACACGCATGTTTATATGACAGTGCCCCATGTGTGGGTTGTTCCGTCCATTTAGGCGATGCCGTCAATAGGACGATGGTTTGGGTAGTATGCACTACATGTATGTATATTTGGGAATATGCATATGTGGGGTGCGTAGATTTTAAGTCCTGCAATGCATTATATACATACTGTGAGGTTTGGGCTGAAATGAACCTTCTGCAGGTACACTAACAGCATAAACGTATAGCAAGAACTAGTTTCGTATATATGAGAGAACGCTTGTATGTCACCATTTATATCGCTAGAATTTATTTATTTTTCCTAAGGTTGTGAGAATGTACGAAATGTGCATGCATCATGTTACATGTTCATCTCATTTCATTGCATTGTTCCTCCCCTTATAAATTGATTATCTCATTTTGATAAAAATGACAACTTAATATCCGTTCTCATGAGAGGAGTAACCTTGCTACAGATGGCCCGCATGAAGCTCACTGCCCGCAAGTCCACCGGAGGTAGAGTTCCCCGTTAGCAGCCACAGTCACATATTACATAAAGTTCGCAACATCATTTTGAATACATCGGAGTTTAGAACATAAAGTTATTACAAATCAAGTTCATAAATAAGTAGCGGAAGCAAATAGTTTCGAAACCACACACGCACTGTTAGTTCAGATACAGTGCCAGATAATGATCAAGTCCCACAAAAGCAGTAGATGAGGCATATGAAATGACCACGCCCTTGGTCCTAGTTGTCACCCATAGCTGGGTAGAGATAGTTGATGCAGTAACCAAAGTACATCTGACCATCTGCAACAACAATGGGAACAAAGCCCTGAGTACGAGAATGTACTCAGCTAGACTTACCCGCCTTAAACAAAAATAAAGTGACACCAAGGAGTATGCAAGGCTTTCTTTTAGTGGGCTAGCTTGACTCATTTGCGAAAAGCATAAGTTATCATGACTAAACCATTTCAAGTACTTTTGCATCATCTTTGTTATAACCTGTTAATCTAGGTAAGCACCTATGCTAAAGCAATCACTTGATTAACCATTAACATCAAAATACCATCTCAGGTTTAGCATTTCCAACATCATCCACATAACCATCCGTGTTCCATCATCATTACTAAGATGTTGTAGCTCAAGTCAAGTGCTCACTATCTAGGAGCGATGGCGATTCGAATCAATTCCTAACTAGCTGGTGATTTATTCCTCACACAAACCACACTCACCGATCAAGTGAGCTACAGGTCACCAATGACACGATTCCGGTAAACGTTGCGGGACAAACTGGGGCCGCACTACCCAGGGACCGCACGACAGCCAGCAGTCGGCCTTGCTGCCCTTGGGCTCACTCTTCGCATCCCCGTCAGACCCCCTTCAGCACCAGTCTGCGCACCCGTGTAGATCCCGGCCCGAATAGTGGCACTGGCTTCACGGTCGAAATGACTTATTCGGCCAGCTAAATGTGAGGCCTGCGCTCAACATGACAAGAAGGATGAGCAACGATCGCTCCTTAACCGACATAGGCGGAAACTACAAGCACCCCAGAACCCTGTCTGGTTGCCCACTACTTATTCCGCCCGGTCTCCATTTATCCATCAACACTTGGTTATTTCCATGATAGCATCCATAGCTAAGTATCCAGGTAACCACCTACAGTTGCCGGTGACAGGAAATGACCGACTGCTACTGGTCTAAGCAGGGCAAAGCATTTAACTCGGTCCAAGACCTAGTATGGTAAGATATATTAAGGTAGACAAGGATATATATGCATCAACAGTTTCACTCAACTCCTATAATTTAATGCAACAATATACATATAACTTATATATCGTTAATTGCTTTATAAAGTAGGAGACTTAGAATGCTCCGGGGCTTGCCTCTTTCGAAAAAGCTAGGCTGGTGGTCCACGCACTCCAGGAGTTCCTCGCCTGGTTCCTCGGCCTCGGGCACCTCCTGTGCCTGGATCTCCTGCGGATCTGCTCCCACCTGCTCTTCTGGCACCACTACCAGAACTTCCTCCTGCGATCCTGTATGAAGCATGGGTATGTGTGATTATGAAAGTCATGCATAGGATGAAAATGATACATGATGGGCATGAGTGCATGCATGTAGATGGACACTCTCAATCCATTTACCAAGTACGTGCAGATCTCCCCTCTAGTAGAAAAGACCACACAACACACAAGACATGCATACATATCACACACTACTAACATGTTAAACCTACCAGCAGGAGGAAGTTCTGGTAGTGGTGCCAGAAGAGCAGGTGGGAGCAGATCCGCAGGAGATCCAGGCACAGGAGGTGCCCGAGGCCGAGGAACCAGGCGAGGAACTCCTGGAGTGCGTGGACCACCAGCCTAGCTTTTTCGAAAGAGGCAAGCCCCGGAGCATTCTAAGTCTCCTACTTTATAAAGCAATTAACGATATATAAGTTATATGTATATTGTTGCATTAAATTATAGGAGTTGAGTGAAACTGTTGATGCATATATATCCTTGTCTACCTTAATATATCTTACCATACTAGGTCTTGGACCGAGTTAAATGCTTTGCCTGCTTAGACCAGTAGCAGTCGGTCATTTCCTGTCACCGGCAACTGTAGGTGGTTACCTGGATACTTAGCTATGGATGCTATCATGGAAATAACCAAGTGTTGATGGATAAATGGAGACCGGGCGGAATAAGTAGTGGGCAACCAGACAGGGTTCTGGGGTGCTTGTAGTTTCCGCCTATGTCGGTTAAGGAGCGATCGTTGCTCATCCTTCTTGTCATGTTGAGCGCAGGCCTCACATTTAGCTGGCCGAATAAGTCATTTCGACCGTGAAGCCAGTGCCACTATTCGGGCCGGGATCTACACGGGTGCGCAGACTGGTGCTGAAGGGGGTCTGACGGGGATGCGAAGAGTGAGCCCAAGGGCAGCAAGGCCGACTGCTGGCTGTCGTGCGGTCCCTGGGTAGTGCGGCCCCAGTTTGTCCCGCAACGTTTACCGGAATCGTGTCATTGGTGACCTGTAGCTCACTTGATCGGTGAGTGTGGTTTGTGTGAGGAATAAATCACCAGCTAGTTAGGAATTGATTCGAATCGCCATCGCTCCTAGATAGTGAGCACTTGACTTGAGCTACAACATCTTAGTAATGATGATGGAACACGGATGGTTATGTGGATGATGTTGGAAATGCTAAACCTGAGATGGTATTTTGATGTTAATGGTTAATCAAGTGATTGCTTTAGCATAGGTGCTTACCTAGATTAACAGGTTATAACAAAGATGATGCAAAAGTACTTGAAATGGTTTAGTCATGATAACTTATGCTTTTCGCAAATGAGTCAAGCTAGCCCACTAAAAGAAAGCCTTGCATACTCCTTGGTGTCACTTTATTTTTGTTTAAGGCGGGTAAGTCTAGCTGAGTACATTCTCGTACTCAGGGCTTTGTTCCCATTGTTGTTGCAGATGGTCAGATGTACTTTGGTTACTGCATCAACTATCTCTACCCAGCTATGGGTGACAACTAGGACCAAGGGCGTGGTCATTTCATATGCCTCATCTACTGCTTTTGTGGGACTTGATCATTATCTGGCACTGTATCTGAACTAACAGTGCGTGTGTGGCAAGCTGCTAGCGGGGAACTCTACCTCCGGTGGACTTGCGGGCAGTGAGCTTCATGCGGGCCATCTGTAGCAAGGTTACTCCTCTCATGAGAACGGATATTAAGTTGTCATTTTTATCAAAATGAGATAATCAATTTATAAGGGGAGGAACAATGCAATGAAATGAGATGAACATGTAACATGATGCATGCACATTTCGTACATTCTCACAACCTTAGGAAAAATAAATAAATTCTAGCGATATAAATGGTGACATACAAGCGTTCTCTCATATATACGAAACTAGTTCTTGCTATACGTTTATGCTGTTAGTGTACCTGCAGAAGGTTCATTTCAGCCCAAACCTCACAGTATGTATATAATGCATTGCAGGACTTAAAATCTACGCACCCCACATATGCATATTCCCAAATATACATACATGTAGTGCATACTACCCAAACCATCGTCCTATTGACGGCATCGCCTAAATGGACGGAACAACCCACACATGGGGCACTGTCATATAAACATGCGTGTAACATGTAAATAATCAAGCACCACATAAGCACTTTCCTAGATCGGCTGTGTGTCCGATCATGCTCTCACAACTCACACTTACCAAGGCATAGAGGCAAATTGATCCATACATTACCATTCAAGTGAATGGCACCCATACAATAGCACACCGTATGAGCAACGAAATAGAAATATGATGCAAGAACCGCCAAGTCAGTACTTAGATAAGTCACCTAGAGTCCTTAATTTGGCATAAAGGATATGACCACTAGCACACACTTAAGTTTTAAATCATAGATTTAAACACCTACATAACTATAAGTTGGCAATCAGTTTTGTAAAACAAAACCCTTTTGTTTTAAATACACTCATGAACAGTAACATGCTAAACCTTGCTCTGATGCCAGCTGTAACAGAACCGACCAATTTATACGAGCTTAAGTATGAAATTCACCTACCGAAGTAGATAAATTAACGTACTTGAGTCCGTACAAACTTGGTAGTCCATGAAATCACGAAGGATTTCAAACCAACCAACATAT
>JAHUYU010002100.1:0-20491 GCA_030439765.1 Tripidium arundinaceum | reverse complement strand
ACCGTGGATCAAGTCGGTTAATCCGAGGCTTGAGCAATGGAGCGGGCCGGTAGAGCCAATCCATTATTCATTTACATATTTTCCAGAGAGGATTCGCCTGAGAGAGGTCCCTTGAATGGATCCATCTCATAGGGCTTAGCATTCAAGAGAAACTATTATTAGTTTCTATGTGAGATTAGAATTTATTCTTCTAGATTGAGAGAGATAGAGTGGAGGTGCAGATTGGAGGAAGCCCGGCCTGTCGGCATCTTCTCCAGATTGTACCTGCGGGATCAAGTCTCCCACCCGGGGCTTGCTCCTAGGATTCTTCGGTATTTCGACTTCTAATTCTAGTAAGTTCTTTGTTCTTATTGTTCTTTGGTTTGTGAGTTTACTTTATTCTCTTCGCGTAGAGTTTAGAGTAATCATCGCTAGGCGTAAACGTGGTGTTTGGGCTAGGATACTCATAGATATCCCCTGTCTAGCTGGATCCATGGTTGTAGTGCGGAACGTGACAATTCCGTCGCTATCTTTGCAGTCCATAATCCCGTTAGCAGAATCGGTAGGGTTCATAGGCTCGGGTTAAGCATCCTCTATGGTGTCTCTTATCCCGTGATCCTCCCCAATAGAGCAGTAGATCATCCTTGCATAGGTTGGAACGAGAGTGCAGTCGTAGTCTTCTCTATACATCGCTCACATCAAATCACCTTGTTTGTAGCCTAAAGGATAGTAGCAATAGATTTGGTTAGTCAGATGCACACTTTCTCCTAGTGGTAAAATTATAAATACGATAACTCTGGATAACCTCCCGGGTGAAGTGCTCACCGATATCTGTGCGCTTGCGGATCATTCTCTGTCTGCATTAACAAATATCAACAGCCGCCACCCCGCGATCTACCCTCACGATCTGGAATGTAGGGTGCATTCGTAGGTAAACAACGTATAAGCACCACGCTTACACAATGTCGACTACTCACCCCCTTATAAGTATGCAAAGGTGAGCCCTTTGCGAACATGAATATAAACATAATGATAACTCTAGCCATACTAAACATATAATCAAAGTAAACCAGAACGTAATAACTAAGAACATGAATATGATGAAGAATAATGTCATAGTAGATGAACAATGTGAGGATACAAGGGCTTTACCAAGCCAAACTCTTGACAAGATCTAAAATACAAGCACGAAGCCTGCCTCTCTAGATCTAACCTAACTAGCTATGGCTATTGTATGAGGTTTGGGAGCTTTAAGGTTGATTCTCTGGTGGATGATCTCCGAATGAAATGGTGGAATTTGAGAAGGCCTTCAGGAGGGGGTCTGGGGGCTTTATAGGGGTCACCGGCACCCTGTGGACCCATGAATCCTTGGCAATGGCAAATCTGGAGCCTCGAATCGAACCGACTTGAATCAACGGATAGATGCACTCTAAAAGGCAGTGGAGAACGGACAATCGAACGGAAGCTGACTGGTGGGCCAGGGAGGCCGACTAGCCTACAGGTGGGGCCGGTCGGCCCCACCCTATGCCACATCACCTCCTCTCGCAGATCTTTGCTTCTACGGTGGATTTTGATCCTTTAGGTCGGTTGCTTCGCGGAGATTCATGATTTGATCCGAGGTTGCAATATCCTGGCCCATTTTCTGAATAAATCCTTCTAAAAAACATAAAATCACCAAAACTTGTAGAATCTGTTAGTTTTAATCCTACACCTATGTTGGTGATTGTTTTAATCCATTTCTTCACATTAATTGATGGTTTATGATGAAGATATCTACCATCAACAAGCATGATCCAGAAAATCCCAACATAGTGAAGGGGGCCTTATTTCCTGACATAGTTTCATTCAGGAGGCTTCCCGTTCGATTGTCCGTTCTCCACTGCCTTTTAGAGTGCATCTATCCGTTGATTCAAGTCGGTTCGATTCGAGGCTCCAGATTTGCCATTGCCAAGGATTCATGGGTCCACAGGGTGCCGGTGACCCCTATAAAGCCCCCAGACCCCCTCCTGAAGGCCTTCTCAAATTCCACCATTTCATTCGGAGATCATCCACCAGAGAATCAACCTAAAGCTCCCAAACCTCATACAATAGCCATAGCTAGTTAGGTAGATCTAGAGAGGCAGGCTTCGTGCTTGTATTTTAGATCTTGTCAAGAGTTTGGCTTGGTAAAGCCCTTGTATCCTCACATTGTTCATCTACTATGACATTATTCTTCATCATATTCATGTTCTTAGTTATTACGTTCTTGGTTTACTTTGATTATATGTTTAGTATGGCTAGAGTTATCATTATGTTTATATTCATGTTCGCAAAGGCTCACCTTTGCATACTTATAAGGGGGTGAGTAGTCGACATTGTGTAAGCGTGGTGCTTATACGTTGTTTACCTACGAATGCACCCTACATTCCAGATCGTGAGGTAGATCGCGGGGTGGCGGCTGTTGATATTTGTTAATGCAGACAGAGAATGATCCGCAAGCGCACAGATATCGGTGAGCACTTCACCCGGGAGGTTATCCAGAGTTATCGTATTTATAATTTTACCACTAGGAGAAAGTGTGCATCTGACTAACCAAATCTATTGCTACTATCCTTTAGGCTACAAACAAGGTGATTTGATGTGAGCGATGTATAGAGAAGACTACGACTGCACTCTCGTTCCAACCTATGCAAGGATGATCTACTGCTCTATTGGGGAGGATCACGGGATAAGAGACACCATAGAGGATGCTTAACCCGAGCCTATGAACCCTACCGATTCTGCTAACGGGATTATGGACTGCAAAGATAGCGACGGAATTGTCACGTTCCGCACTACAACCATGGATCCAGCTAGACAGGGGATATCTATGAGTATCCTAGCCCAAAAACACCACGTTTACGCTAGCGATGATTACTCTAAACTCTACGCGAAGAGAATAAAGTAAACTCACAAACCAAAGAACAATAAGAACAAAGAACTTACTAGAATTAGAAGTCGAAATACCGAAGAATCCTAGGAGCAAGCCCCGGGTTGGGAGACTTGATCCCGCAGGTACAATCTGGAGAAGATGCCGACAGGCCGGGCTTCCTCCAATCTGCACCTCCACTCTATCTCTCTCAATCTAGAAGAATAAATTCTAATCTCACATAGAAACTAATAATAGTTTCTCTTGAATGCTAAGCCCTATGAGATGGATCCATTCAAGGGACCTCTCTCAGGCGAATCCTCTCTGGAAAATATGTAAATGAATAATGGAATTGGCTTCTACCAGGGGGCCAGGGGCCTTGCTTATATAGGGCCTCCCAAATGAACGTCAGCCGTCGGATCAAACCGACCTTGATCGCACGGTTTTCCTTGATCCTTAGAGTCGGTGGGGCATAATCCGTGAACTTGAGCCTGATTGGCTGCAGCAGTAGGGCGGGCGCCCCTGGGCCAGGGTCCGTCTCGCCTCTGCTTCGGCCCAGTTGCTCTTTAGGTCCACCTTGTTACGGAAAATTACCGCAGGCCTTAATATCTCTATGTAATCATGACATGTGGACCTTCCTTCCTTAATTCTTGATAACCCCCCTGCAGAAATAGACAAACACCAAAACTCATGGAATTATGTCAGTTAAAACCCTATGTCTAGGTGTTGTGTTACATTTATATCCTTTCTTGTGCTTAGTTGACACTTAAAATTGATACTTAAGGAGTGTCAACAAGCTCCCCCATACTTAGGCTTTTACTCATCCTCGAGAAAAGGATGGTTCAGGGAAAACATTAGGGGTTAAATATCATCAAATTAAGCTTTTTATACCTGTAGAAATGTTCACCATGTACTGCAAGAAATTGGGGAATGGTACAAGCTGAAGTAGAGATCCTTGCTTCTTTCAATCCTGTCACTTGGAGTTTTTGCATATTTTTGAAAAGAAAACTTTGCATACCTTTGTCCTCATAGGTGCTCTCAGATCACTCATATTATCTTTTGTAAATCTTATTGAGGCATATTTTGATTTGCAAATATTCTTTTTCAGCATACTTATCGTGTATGTATTGCCTGGTCAAAACGGGATCCGAGGAGAGGAATGCCATACTCTTAGATCAAGACTTTGAAAATTTTAAAACTTTGTCATCTCTTACTGGCATATTGCTTATTAGAGGGACCATGGGCTATCATTTTCTTTTCATCATACTTTTATCATATATATATATATATATATATATATATTCAGGTGGGTGCCGAAGTACCCCTAATTCTACTATCGGACACTTGTCCATTTTTTTCAGTGAGGTTGTCGGGCACTTGCCCCTTTTTATTTCCTCGAATTTATACTTTTGCATAGGCCCATGCCTCTAATGCAATAATACTTCGGAAGAGTGAATCTTTTATATCTTTTGATAAAAAGGTCTTGATCTTTAGAGCATGATAAATCTCTCAACAAGGGTCTAGCTCGGTTTGAACAAACTCAATACAAAGCAGATAGCTTTTAATCATAATAAATGTTTAGGGCATGTAATAAAACTCTGAGGATGGTAGCTATGTTTTTAAAGTTTTTAAAAGAAATTCTCCAAGCGACAAAAATATCAAGAATAAGGTACTCATATTCTACCATATCATATTCCACAATGACTTGAGTAACATGGGGTTTTTAAATAATTTTTCTCAATACTAGCAGGTTTCTAGAAAAGTGTTATAAAGTGAGTCTGTCTTATGATCAAATATTTTTTTTAATTCATCATGTTTAAAGAGAATTTACTGCACAGATTAATATTAAGGAATATGTATGGAAATATAGCGTGCAGAGTGCAAACCTGTTTGTTGTGGATCGGTGTAGTGGATTCTTGTTCGTCTCGTCATGGAGGGGCCTCCCCCATACTTGTTTCCTGTTCTCTTATACAAAAACAAAGTGGAGACAAGCAAGGCACAATAATAGAAATAATCTTTATTCATTTTTATTCATGAGGCAGCTATTACAATCGAATGGATCGAGCTAATGAATGAATCGAATCTCTAAGAATGAATGGATCGAACTAATCTACCTCAAAGATCGTGTACTAGCTAGCGCGCTCAGCGACGCTCTAAAGCTTTCACTGTATCGCTTATCTTAGTAAGGTCGCGCCTAAGGCAGTGGACTATGGTGTTCAGGTTCGTGACCTACCTATTGAGGAAGCTTACAGAGGTCTCTAGCTGGATGATCGTGTCGTCTCTGCTATGGAACTCCCTATCTAACTCGGCTACTGTCCTACGACGCTTAGGAGGGGACTCGAAAGCGTTGAGTGATTGCTTCGGGGCTTCTTTCTCTGGAATGAAGCGGACTTTTGCTGCACGAACTCCCTCGAAGTTTGGACGTTCCTCCTCAGTGGTGTACTTGACGCTGGTGAGCTCTCCTCTTTTGTTGATCTTCGTTCCCACGATTCTCTCATTGGGCTTCGGTGATAGGACCGTAGTTCCGGCAGGCACCTTGACGAGAGCACCTTGCTTTGATGTCCCCTTCGAGAAGAAAGGGCTCCGGTGGCTCGGTGATGACGGGCTGCGCGTAGTAGGAATGGCTTGAGCGGTGCTGCTGCGGATGAATGGAGGCGAGCGGCTGCTCGTCGTGGACTGGGCACTAGAGCTTGCGCATCTGGATCTTCCTTCGCCTCCTTGTTGAGGTCAATCCCGTAGGGGACCATCCTCCGATCGGAGTTGCTGCCGCCGGCCATTGGAGCGAGAAACTAAAGCGAGCTCTAAACGAGAGAGGAGGGAATGATTGGAATGGTGATGATGGCTGACGTCAGGGGCTGTTTATATAGGGGTGGAAAAAGGCATCTAGAAGCATCTACGGAGCATATCTCGCGATCAACTTGCGGGATAATTCATTCGCGCAATTTCTGGATAAGGGATTCTAGAAAGATCGGGATGGCAAAAGGCGGCGGCGAAAGGAGGCAGGGGCAGGGCGCCCGCCCTCATGCCTAGGGCGCCCTGCCCTGGCCTGGACTCCTTTGCCGGCCCGCTTTCTCGTGTTGGCTTCTAGAAGGTTTCTTTCCCCGAAAAATAGATGAAGGGCCATACAAGGTAATCAATTCATCATCCCACGGAGCTATCACACTTCAAAATGATGAAGGTACGTTATTCAAGGTAAATGGTCAACGTCTTAAATTATTTTTTAGAGCCCAATAAAGAATTAGAAGAAATAGACGTAATTAATTTCTACCTTCCAATTGATTTTTGAAGTCCGATCGCTTTTATTCCGCGATTTGGGCCCTTCATCTATTTTTCGGGGAAAGAAACCTTCTAGAAGCCAACACGAGAAAGCGGGCCGGCAAAGGAGTCCAGGCCAGGGCGGGCGCCCTAGGCATGAGGGCGGGCGCCCTGCCCCTGCCTCCTTTCGCCGCCGCCTTTTGCCATCCCGATCTTTCTAAGAATCCCTTATCCCAGAAAATTGCGCGAATGAATTATCCCGCAAGTTGATCGCGAGATATGCTCCGTAGATGCTTCTAGATGCCTTTTTCCACCCCTATATAAACAGCCCCTGACGTCAGCCATCATCACCATTCCAATCATTCCCTCCTCTCTCGTTTAGGAGCTCGCTTTAGTTTCTCGCTCCAATGGCCGGCGGCAGCAACTCCGATCGGAGGATGGTCCCCTACGGGATTGACCTCAACAAGGAGGCGAAGGAAGATCCAGATGCGCAAGCTCTAGTGCCAGTCCACGACGAGCAGCCGCTCGCCTCCATTCATCCGCAGCAGCACCGCTCAAGCCATTCCTACTACGCGCAGCCCGTCATCACCGAGCCACCGGAGCCCTTTCTTCTCGAAGGGACATCAAAGCAAGGGTGCTCTCGTCAAGGTGCCTGCCGGAACTACGGTCCTATCACCGAAGCCCAATGAGAGAATCGTGGGAACGAAGATCAACAAAAGAGGAGAGCTCACCAGCGTCAAGTACACCACTGAGGAGGAACGTCCAAACTTCGAGGGAGTTCGTGCAGCAAAAGTCCGCTTCATTCCAGAGAAAGAAGCCCCGAAGCAATCACTCAACGCTTTCGAGTCCCCTCCTAAGCGTCGTAGGACAGTAGCCGAGTTAGATAGGGAGTTCCATAGCAGAGACGACACGATCATCCAGCTAGAGACCTCTGTAAGCTTCCTCAATAGGTAGGTCACGAACCTGAACACCATAGTCCACTGCCTTAGGCGCGACCTTACTAAGATAAGCGATACAGTGAAAGCTTTAGAGCGTCGCTGAGCGCGCTAGCTAGTACACGATCTTTGAGGTAGATTAGTTCGATCCATTCATTCTTAGAGATTCGATTCATTCATTAGCTCGATCCATTCGATTGTAATAGCTGCCTCATGAATAAAAATGAATAAAGATTATTTCTATTATTGTGCCTTGCTTGTCTCCACTTTGTTTTGTATAAGAGAACAGGAAACAAGTATGGGGGGAGGCCCTCCATGACGAGACGAACAAGAATCCACTACACCGATCCACAACAAACAGGTTTGCACTCTGCACGCTATATTTCCATACATATTCCTTAATATTAATCTGTGCAGTAAATTCTCTTTAAACATGATGAATTAAAAAAAATATTTGATCATAAGACAGACTCACTTTATAACACTTTTCTAGAAACCTGCTAGTATTGAGAAAAATTATTTAAAAACCCCATGTTACTCAAGTCATTGTGGAATATGATATGGTAGAATATGAGTACCTTATTCTTGATATTTTTGTCGCTTGGAGAATTTCTTTTAAAAACTTTAAAAACATAGCTACCATCCTCAGAGTTTTATACATGCCTAAACATTTATTATGATTAAAAGCTATCTGCTTTGTATTGAGTTTGTTCAAACCGAGCTAGACCCTTGTTGAGAGATTTATCATGCTCTAAAGATCAAGACCTTTTTATCAAAAGATATAAAAGATTCACTCTTCCGAAGTATTATTGCATTAGAGGCATGGGCTATGCAAAAGTATAAATTCGAGGAAATAAAAAGGGGCAAGTGCCCGACAACCTCACTGAAAAAATGGACAAGTGTCCGATAGTAGAATTAGGGGTACTTCGGCACCCACCTGAATATATATATATATATATATATATATATGATAAAAGTATGATGAAAAGAAAATGATAGCCCATGGTCCCTCTAATAAGCAATATGCCAGTAAGAGATGACAAAGTTTTAAAATTTTCAAAGTCTTGATCTAAGAGTATGGCATTCCTCTCCTCGGATCCCGTTTTGACCAGGCAATACATACACGATAAGTATGCTGAAAAAGAATATTTGCAAATCAAAATATGCCTCAATAAGATTTACAAAAGATAATATGAGTGATCTGAGAGCACCTATGAGGACAAAGGTATGCAAAGTTTTCTTTTCAAAAATATGCAAAAACTCCAAGTGACAGGATTGAAAGAAGCAAGGATCTCTACTTCAGCTGTACCATTCCCCAATTTCTTGCAGTACATGGTGAACATTTCTACAGGTATAAAAAGCTTAATTTGATGATATTTAACCCCTAATGTTTTCCTGAACCATCCTTTTCTCGAGGATGAGTAAAAGCCTAAGTATGGGGGAGCTTGTTGACACTCCTTAAGTATCAATTTTAAGTGTCAACTAAGCACAAGAAAGGATATAAATGTAACACAACACCTAGACATAGGGTTTTAACTGACATAATTCCATGAGTTTTGGTGTTTGTCTATTTCTGCAGGGGGTTATCAAGAATTAAGGAAGGAAGGTCCACATGTCATGATTACATAGAGATATTAAGGCCTGCGGTAATTTTCCGTAACAAGGTGGACCTAAAGAGCAACTGGGCCGAAGCAGAGGCGAGACGGACCCTGGCCCAGGGCGCCCGCCCTACTGCTGCAGCCAATCAGGCTCAAGTTCACGGATTATGCCCCACCGACTCTAAGGATCAAGGAAAACCGTGCGATCAAGGTCGGTTTGATCCGACGGCTGACGTTCATTTGGGAGGCCTATATAAGCAAGGCCCCTGGCCCCCCTGGTAGAAGCCAATCCATTATTCATTTACATATTTTCCAGAGAGGATTCGCCTGAGAGAGGTCCCTTGAATGGATCCATCTCATAGGGCTTAGCATTCAAGAGAAACTATTATTAGTTTCTATGTGAGATTAGAATTTATTCTTCTAGATTGAGAGAGATAGAGTGGAGGTGCAGATTGGAGGAAGCCCGGCCTGTCGGCATCTTCTCCAGATTGTACCTGCGGGATCAAGTCTCCCAACCCGGGCTTGCTCCTAGGATTCTTCGGTATTTCGACTTCTAATTCTAGTAAGTTCTTTGTTCTTATTGTTCTTTGGTTTGTGAGTTTACTTTATTCTCTTCGCGTAGAGTTTAGAGTAATCATCGCTAGCGTAAACGTGGTGTTTGGGCTAGGATACTCATAGATATCCCCTGTCTAGCTGGATCCATGGTTGTAGTGCGGAACGTGACAATTCCGTCGCTATCTTTGCAGTCCATAATCCCGTTAGCAGAATCGGTAGGGTTCATAGGCTCGGGTTAAGCATCCTCTATGGTGTCTCTTATCCCGTGATCCTCCCCAATAGAGCAGTAGATCATCCTTGCATAGGTTGGAACGAGAGTGCAGTCGTAGTCTTCTCTATACATCGCTCACATCAAATCACCTTGTTTGTAGCCTAAAGGATAGTAGCAATAGATTTGGTTAGTCAGATGCACACTTTCTCCTAGTGGTAAAATTATAAATACGATAACTCTGGATAACCTCCCGGGTGAAGTGCTCACCGATATCTGTGCGCTTGCGGATCATTCTCTGTCTGCATTAACAAATATCAACAGCCGCCACCCCGCGATCTACCTCACGATCTGGAATGTAGGGTGCATTCGTAGGTAAACAACGTATAAGCACCACGCTTACACAATGTCGACTACTCACCCCCTTATAAGTATGCAAAGGTGAGCCCTTTGCGAACATGAATATAAACATAATGATAACTCTAGCCATACTAAACATATAATCAAAGTAAACCAAGAACGTAATAAACTAAGAACATGAATATGATGAAGAATAATGTCATAGTAGATGAACAATGTGAGGATACAAGGGCTTTACCAAGCCAAACTCTTGACAAGATCTAAAATACAAGCACGAAGCCTGCCTCTCTAGATCTAACCTAACTAGCTATGGCTATTGTATGAGGGTTTGGGAGCTTTAAGGTTGATTCTCTGGTGGATGATCTCCGAATGAAATGGTGGAATTTGAGAAGGCCTTCAGGAGGGGGTCTGGGGGCTTTATAGGGGTCACCGGCACCCTGTGGACCCATGAATCCTTGGCAATGGCAAATCTGGAGCCTCGAATCGAACCGACTTGAATCAACGGATAGATGCACTCTAAAAGGCAGTGGAGAACGGACAATCGAACGGGAAGCCTCCTGAATGAAACTATGTCAGGAAATAAGGCCCCCTTCACTATGTTGGGATTTTCTGGATCATGCTTGTTGATGGTAGATATCTTCATCATAAACCATCAATTTAATGTGAAGAAATGGATTAAAACAATCACCAACATAGGTGTAGGGATTAAAACTAACAGATTCTACAAGTTTTGGTGATTTTATGTTTTTAGAAGGATTTATTCAGAAAAATGGGCCAGGATATTGCAACCCTCGGATCAAATCATGAATCTCCGCGAAGCAACCGACCTAAAGGATCAAAAATCCACCGTAGAAGCAAAGATCTGCGAGAGGAGGTGATGTGGCATAGGGTGGGGCCGACCGGCCCCACCTGTAGGCTAGTCGGCCTCCCTGGCCCACCAGTCAGCTTCCCGTTCGATTGTCCGTTCTCCACTGCCTTTTAGAGTGCATCTATCCGTTGATTCAAGTCGGTTCGATTCGAGGCTCCAGATTTGCCATTGCCAAGGATTCATGGGTCCACAGGGTGCCGGTGACCCCTATAAAGCCCCCAGACCCCCTCCTGAAGGCCTTCTCAAATTCCACCATTTCATTCGGAGATCATCCACCAGAGAATCAACCTTAAAGCTCCCAAACCTCATACAATAGCCATAGCTAGTTAGGTTAGATCTAGAGAGGCAGGCTTCGTGCTTGTATTTTAGATCTTGTCAAGAGTTTGGCTTGGTAAAGCCCTTGTATCCTCACATTGTTCATCTACTATGACATTATTCTTCATCATATTCATGTTCTTAGTTATTACGTTCTTGGTTTACTTTGATTATATGTTTAGTATGGCTAGAGTTATCATTATGTTTATATTCATGTTCGCAAAGGGCTCACCTTTGCATACTTATAAGGGGGTGAGTAGTCGACATTGTGTAAGCGTGGTGCTTATACGTTGTTTACCTACGAATGCACCCTACATTCCAGATCGTGAGGTAGATCGCGGGGTGGCGGCTGTTGATATTTGTTAATGCAGACAGAGAATGATCCGCAAGCGCACAGATATCGGTGAGCACTTCACCCGGGAGGTTATCCAGAGTTATCGTATTTATAATTTTACCACTAGGAGAAAGTGTGCATCTGACTAACCAAATCTATTGCTACTATCCTTTAGGCTACAAACAAGGTGATTTGATGTGAGCGATGTATAGAGAAGACTACGACTGCACTCTCGTTCCAACCTATGCAAGGATGATCTACTGCTCTATTGGGGAGGATCACGGGATAAGAGACACCATAGAGGATGCTTAACCCGAGCCTATGAACCCTACCGATTCTGCTAACGGGATTATGGACTGCAAAGATAGCGACGGAATTGTCACGTTCCGCACTACAACCATGGATCCAGCTAGACAGGGGATATCTATGAGTATCCTAGCCCAAACACCACGTTTACGCTAGCGATGATTACTCTAAACTCTACGCGAAGAGAATAAAGTAAACTCACAAACCAAAGAACAATAAGAACAAAGAACTTACTAGAATTAGAAGTCGAAATACCGAAGAATCCTAGGAGCAAGCCCCGGGTTGGGAGACTTGATCCCGCAGGTACAATCTGGAGAAGATGCCGACAGGCCGGGCTTCCTCCAATCTGCACCTCCACTCTATCTCTCTCAATCTAGAAGAATAAATTCTAATCTCACATAGAAACTAATAATAGTTTCTCTTGAATGCTAAGCCCTATGAGATGGATCCATTCAAGGGACCTCTCTCAGGCGAATCCTCTCTGGAAAATATGTAAATGAATAATGGATTGGCTTCTACCAGGGGGCCAGGGGCCTTGCTTATATAGGCCTCCCAAATGAACGTCAGCCGTCGGATCAAACCGACCTTGATCGCACGGTTTTCCTTGATCCTTAGAGTCGGTGGGGCATAATCCGTGAACTTGAGCCTGATTGGCTGCAGCAGTAGGGCGGGCGCCCTGGGCCAGGGTCCGTCTCGCCTCTGCTTCGGCCCAGTTGCTCTTTAGGTCCACCTTGTTACGGAAAATTACCGCAGGCCTTAATATCTCTATGTAATCATGACATGTGGACCTTCCTTCCTTAATTCTTGATAACCCCCTGCAGAAATAGACAAACACCAAAACTCATGGAATTATGTCAGTTAAAACCCTATGTCTAGGTGTTGTGTTACATTTATATCCTTTCTTGTGCTTAGTTGACACTTAAAATTGATACTTAAGGAGTGTCAACAAGCTCCCCCATACTTAGGCTTTTACTCATCCTCGAGAAAAGGATGGTTCAGGAAAACATTAGGGGTTAAATATCATCAAATTAAGCTTTTTATACCTGTAGAAATGTTCACCATGTACTGCAAGAAATTGGGGAATGGTACAGCTGAAGTAGAGATCCTTGCTTCTTTCAATCCTGTCACTTGGAGTTTTTGCATATTTTTGAAAAGAAAACTTTGCATACCTTTGTCCTCATAGGTGCTCTCAGATCACTCATATTATCTTTTGTAAATCTTATTGAGGCATATTTTGATTTGCAAATATTCTTTTTCAGCATACTTATCGTGTATGTATTGCCTGGTCAAAACGGGATCCGAGGAGAGGAATGCCATACTCTTAGATCAAGACTTTGAAAATTTTAAAACTTTGTCATCTCTTACTGGCATATTGCTTATTAGAGGGACCATGGGCTATCATTTTCTTTTCATCATACTTTTATCATATATATATATATATATATATATATATTCAGGTGGGTGCCGAAGTACCCCTAATTCTACTATCGGACACTTGTCCATTTTTTTCAGTGAGGTTGTCGGGCACTTGCCCCTTTTTATTTCCATACATATTCCTTAATATTAATCTGTGCAGTAAATTCTCTTTAAACATGATGAATTAAAAAAAATATTTGATCATAAGACAGACTCACTTTATAACACTTTTCTAGAAACCTGCTAGTATTGAGAAAAATTATTTAAAAACCCCATGTTACTCAAGTCATTGTGGAATATGATATGGTAGAATATGAGTACCTTATTCTTGATATTTTTGTCGCTTGGAGAATTTCTTTTAAAAACTTTAAAAACATAGCTACCATCCTCAGAGTTTTATACATGCCTAAACATTTATTATGATTAAAAGCTATCTGCTTTGTATTGAGTTTGTTCAAACCGAGCTAGACCCTTGTTGAGAGATTTATCATGCTCTAAAGATCAAGACCTTTTTATCAAAAGATATAAAAGATTCACTCTTCCGAAGTATTATTGCATTAGAGGCATGGGCTATGCAAAAGTATAAATTCGAGGAAATAAAAAGGGGCAAGTGCCCGACAACCTCACTGAAAAAAATGGACAAGTGTCCGATAGTAGAATTAGGGGTACTTCGGCACCCACCTGAATATATATATATATATATATATATATATGATAAAAGTATGATGAAAAGAAAATGATAGCCCATGGTCCCTCTAATAAGCAATATGCCAGTAAGAGATGACAAAGTTTTAAAATTTTCAAAGTCTTGATCTAAGAGTATGGCATTCCTCTCCTCGGATCCCGTTTTGACCAGGCAATACATACACGATAAGTATGCTGAAAAAGAATATTTGCAAATCAAAATATGCCTCAATAAGATTTACAAAAGATAATATGAGTGATCTGAGAGCACCTATGAGGACAAAGGTATGCAAAGTTTTCTTTTCAAAAATATGCAAAAACTCCAAGTGACAGGATTGAAAGAAGCAAGGATCTCTACTTCAGCTGTACCATTCCCCAATTTCTTGCAGTACATGGTGAACATTTCTACAGGTATAAAAAGCTTAATTTGATGATATTTAACCCCTAATGTTTTCCTGAACCATCCTTTTCTCGAGGATGAGTAAAAGCCTAAGTATGGGGGAGCTTGTTGACACTCCTTAAGTATCAATTTTAAGTGTCAACTAAGCACAAGAAAGGATATAAATGTAACACAACACCTAGACATAGGGTTTTAACTGACATAATTCCATGAGTTTTGGTGTTTGTCTATTTCTGCAGGGGGTTATCAAGAATTAAGGAAGGAAGGTCCACATGTCATGATTACATAGAGATATTAAGGCCTGCGGTAATTTTCCGTAACAAGGTGGACCTAAAGAGCAACTGGGCCGAAGCAGAGGCGAGACGGACCCTGGCCCAGGGCGCCCGCCCTACTGCTGCAGCCAATCAGGCTCAAGTTCACGGATTATGCCCCACCGACTCTAAGGATCAAGGAAAACCGTGCGATCAAGGTCGGTTTGATCCGACGGCTGACGTTCATTTGGGAGGCCTATATAAGCAAGGCCCCTGGCCCCCTGGTAGAAGCCAATCCATTATTCATTTACATATTTTCCAGAGAGGATTCGCCTGAGAGAGGTCCCTTGAATGGATCCATCTCATAGGGCTTAGCATTCAAGAGAAACTATTATTAGTTTCTATGTGAGATTAGAATTTATTCTTCTAGATTGAGAGAGATAGAGTGGAGGTGCAGATTGGAGGAAGCCCGGCCTGTCGGCATCTTCTCCAGATTGTACCTGCGGGATCAAGTCTCCCAACCCGGGGCTTGCTCCTAGGATTCTTCGGTATTTCGACTTCTAATTCTAGTAAGTTCTTTGTTCTTATTGTTCTTTGGTTTGTGAGTTTACTTTATTCTCTTCGCGTAGAGTTTAGAGTAATCATCGCTAGCGTAAACGTGGTGTTTGGGCTAGGATACTCATAGATATCCCCTGTCTAGCTGGATCCATGGTTGTAGTGCGGAACGTGACAATTCCGTCGCTATCTTTGCAGTCCATAATCCCGTTAGCAGAATCGGTAGGGTTCATAGGCTCGGGTTAAGCATCCTCTATGGTGTCTCTTATCCCGTGATCCTCCCCAATAGAGCAGTAGATCATCCTTGCATAGGTTGGAACGAGAGTGCAGTCGTAGTCTTCTCTATACATCGCTCACATCAAATCACCTTGTTTGTAGCCTAAAGGATAGTAGCAATAGATTTGGTTAGTCAGATGCACACTTTCTCCTAGTGGTAAAATTATAAATACGATAACTCTGGATAACCTCCCGGGTGAAGTGCTCACCGATATCTGTGCGCTTGCGGATCATTCTCTGTCTGCATTAACAAATATCAACAGCCGCCACCCCGCGATCTACCTCACGATCTGGAATGTAGGGTGCATTCGTAGGTAAACAACGTATAAGCACCACGCTTACACAATGTCGACTACTCACCCCCTTATAAGTATGCAAAGGTGAGCCCTTTGCGAACATGAATATAAACATAATGATAACTCTAGCCATACTAAACATATAATCAAAGTAAACCAAGAACGTAATAACTAAGAACATGAATATGATGAAGAATAATGTCATAGTAGATGAACAATGTGAGGATACAAGGGCTTTACCAAGCCAAACTCTTGACAAGATCTAAAATACAAGCACGAAGCCTGCCTCTCTAGATCTAACCTAACTAGCTATGGCTATTGTATGAGGTTTGGGAGCTTTAAGGTTGATTCTCTGGTGGATGATCTCCGAATGAAATGGTGGAATTTGAGAAGGCCTTCAGGAGGGGGTCTGGGGGCTTTATAGGGGTCACCGGCACCCTGTGGACCCATGAATCCTTGGCAATGGCAAATCTGGAGCCTCGAATCGAACCGACTTGAATCAACGGATAGATGCACTCTAAAAGGCAGTGGAGAACGGACAATCGAACGGGAAGCTGACTGGTGGGCCAGGGAGGCCGACTAGCCTACAGGTGGGGCCGGTCGGCCCCACCCTATGCCACATCACCTCCTCTCGCAGATCTTTGCTTCTACGGTGGATTTTTGATCCTTTAGGTCGGTTGCTTCGCGGAGATTCATGATTTGATCCGAGGGTTGCAATATCCTGGCCCATTTTCTGAATAAATCCTTCTAAAAACATAAAATCACCAAAACTTGTAGAATCTGTTAGTTTTAATCCCTACACCTATGTTGGTGATTGTTTTAATCCATTTCTTCACATTAAATTGATGGTTTATGATGAAGATATCTACCATCAACAAGCATGATCCAGAAAATCCCAACATAGTGAAGGGGGCCTTATTTCCTGACATAGTTTCATTCGGAGATCATCCACCAGAGAATCAACCTTAAAGCTCCCAAACCTCATACAATAGCCATAGCTAGTTAGGTTAGATCTAGAGAGGCAGGCTTCGTGCTTGTATTTTAGATCTTGTCAAGAGTTTGGCTTGGTAAAGCCCTTGTATCCTCACATTGTTCATCTACTATGACATTATTCTTCATCATATTCATGTTCTTAGTTATTACGTTCTTGGTTTACTTTGATTATATGTTTAGTATGGCTAGAGTTATCATTATGTTTATATTCATGTTCGCAAAGGGCTCACCTTTGCATACTTATAAGGGGGTGAGTAGTCGACATTGTGTAAGCGTGGTGCTTATACGTTGTTTACCTACGAATGCACCCTACATTCCAGATCGTGAGGTAGATCGCGGGGTGGCGGCTGTTGATATTTGTTAATGCAGACAGAGAATGATCCGCAAGCGCACAGATATCGGTGAGCACTTCACCCGGGAGGTTATCCAGAGTTATCGTATTTATAATTTTACCACTAGGAGAAAGTGTGCATCTGACTAACCAAATCTATTGCTACTATCCTTTAGGCTACAAACAAGGTGATTTGATGTGAGCGATGTATAGAGAAGACTACGACTGCACTCTCGTTCCAACCTATGCAAGGATGATCTACTGCTCTATTGGGGAGGATCACGGGATAAGAGACACCATAGAGGATGCTTAACCCGAGCCTATGAACCCTACCGATTCTGCTAACGGGATTATGGACTGCAAAGATAGCGACGGAATTGTCACGTTCCGCACTACAACCATGGATCCAGCTAGACAGGGGATATCTATGAGTATCCTAGCCCAAACACCACGTTTACGCTAGCGATGATTACTCTAAACTCTACGCGAAGAGAATAAAGTAAACTCACAAACCAAAGAACAATAAGAACAAAGAACTTACTAGAATTAGAAGTCGAAATACCGAAGAATCCTAGGAGCAAGCCCCGGGTTGGGAGACTTGATCCCGCAGGTACAATCTGGAGAAGATGCCGACAGGCCGGGCTTCCTCCAATCTGCACCTCCACTCTATCTCTCTCAATCTAGAAGAATAAATTCTAATCTCACATAGAAACTAATAATAGTTTCTCTTGAATGCTAAGCCCTATGAGATGGATCCATTCAAGGGACCTCTCTCAGGCGAATCCTCTCTGGAAAATATGTAAATGAATAATGGATTGGCTTCTACCAGGGGGCCAGGGGCCTTGCTTATATAGGCCTCCCAAATGAACGTCAGCCGTCGGATCAAACCGACCTTGATCGCACGGTTTTCCTTGATCCTTAGAGTCGGTGGGGCATAATCCGTGAACTTGAGCCTGATTGGCTGCAGCAGTAGGGCGGGCGCCCTGGGCCAGGGTCCGTCTCGCCTCTGCTTCGGCCCAGTTGCTCTTTAGGTCCACCTTGTTACGGAAAATTACCGCAGGCCTTAATATCTCTATGTAATCATGACATGTGGACCTTCCTTCCTTAATTCTTGATAACCCCCTGCAGAAATAGACAAACACCAAAACTCATGGAATTATGTCAGTTAAAACCCTATGTCTAGGTGTTGTGTTACATTTATATCCTTTCTTGTGCTTAGTTGACACTTAAAATTGATACTTAAGGAGTGTCAACAAGCTCCCCCATACTTAGGCTTTTACTCATCCTCGAGAAAAGGATGGTTCAGGAAAACATTAGGGGTTAAATATCATCAAATTAAGCTTTTTATACCTGTAGAAATGTTCACCATGTTACTCAAGTCATTGTGGAATATGATATGGTAGAATATGAGTACCTTATTCTTGATATTTTTGTCGCTTGGAGAATTTCTTTTAAAAACTTTAAAAACATAGCTACCATCCTCAGAGTTTTATACATGCCTAAACATTTATTATGATTAAAAGCTATCTGCTTTGTATTGAGTTTGTTCAAACCGAGCTAGACCCTTGTTGAGAGATTTATCATGCTCTAAAGATCAAGACCTTTTTATCAAAAGATATAAAAGATTCACTCTTCCGAAGTATTATTGCATTAGAGGCATGGGCTATGCAAAAGTATAAATTCGAGGAAATAAAAAGGGGCAAGTGCCCGACAACCTCACTGAAAAAAATGGACAAGTGTCCGATAGTAGAATTAGGGGTACTTCGGCACCCACCTGAATATATATATATATATATATATATATATGATAAAAGTATGATGAAAAGAAAATGATAGCCCATGGTCCCTCTAATAAGCAATATGCCAGTAAGAGATGACAAAGTTTTAAAATTTTCAAAGTCTTGATCTAAGAGTATGGCATTCCTCTCCTCGGATCCCGTTTTGACCAGGCAATACATACACGATAAGTATGCTGAAAAAGAATATTTGCAAATCAAAATATGCCTCAATAAGATTTACAAAAGATAATATGAGTGATCTGAGAGCACCTATGAGGACAAAGGTATGCAAAGTTTTCTTTTCAAAAATATGCAAAAACTCCAAGTGACAGGATTGAAAGAAGCAAGGATCTCTACTTCAGCTGTACCATTCCCCAATTTCTTGCAGTACATGGTGAACATTTCTACAGGTATAAAAAGCTTAATTTGATGATATTTAACCCCTAATGTTTTCCTGAACCATCCTTTTCTCGAGGATGAGTAAAAGCCTAAGTATGGGGGAGCTTGTTGACACTCCTTAAGTATCAATTTTAAGTGTCAACTAAGCACAAGAAAGGATATAAATGTAACACAACACCTAGACATAGGGTTTTAACTGACATAATTCCATGAGTTTTGGTGTTTGTCTATTTCTGCAGGGGGTTATCAAGAATTAAGGAAGGAAGGTCCACATGTCATGATTACATAGAGATATTAAGGCCTGCGGTAATTTTCCGTAACAAGGTGGACCTAAAGAGCAACTGGGCCGAAGCAGAGGCGAGACGGACCCTGGCCCAGGGCGCCCGCCCTACTGCTGCAGCCAATCAGGCTCAAGTTCACGGATTATGCCCCACCGACTCTAAGGATCAAGGAAAACCGTGCGATCAAGGTCGGTTTGATCCGACGGCTGACGTTCATTTGGGAGGCCTATATAAGCAAGGCCCCTGGCCCCCTGGTAGAAGCCAATCCATTATTCATTTACATATTTTCCAGAGAGGATTCGCCTGAGAGAGGTCCCTTGAATGGATCCATCTCATAGGGCTTAGCATTCAAGAGAAACTATTATTAGTTTCTATGTGAGATTAGAATTTATTCTTCTAGATTGAGAGAGATAGAGTGGAGGTGCAGATTGGAGGAAGCCCGGCCTGTCGGCATCTTCTCCAGATTGTACCTGCGGGATCAAGTCTCCCAACCCGGGGCTTGCTCCTAGGATTCTTCGGTATTTCGACTTCTAATTCTAGTAAGTTCTTTGTTCTTATTGTTCTTTGGTTTGTGAGTTTACTTTATTCTCTTCGCGTAGAGTTTAGAGTAATCATCGCTAGCGTAAACGTGGTGTTTGGGCTAGGATACTCATAGATATCCCCTGTCTAGCTGGATCCATGGTTGTAGTGCGGAACGTGACAATTCCGTCGCTATCTTTGCAGTCCATAATCCCGTTAGCAGAATCGGTAGGGTTCATAGGCTCGGGTTAAGCATCCTCTATGGTGTCTCTTATCCCGTGATCCTCCCCAATAGAGCAGTAGATCATCCTTGCATAGGTTGGAACGAGAGTGCAGTCGTAGTCTTCTCTATACATCGCTCACATCAAATCACCTTGTTTGTAGCCTAAAGGATAGTAGCAATAGATTTGGTTAGTCAGATGCACACTTTCTCCTAGTGGTAAAATTATAAATACGATAACTCTGGATAACCTCCCGGGTGAAGTGCTCACCGATATCTGTGCGCTTGCGGATCATTCTCTGTCTGCATTAACAAATATCAACAGCCGCCACCCCGCGATCTACCTCACGATCTGGAATGTAGGGTGCATTCGTAGGTAAACAACGTATAAGCACCACGCTTACACAATGTCGACTACTCACCCCCTTATAAGTATGCAAAGGTGAGCCCTTTGCGAACATGAATATAAACATAATGATAACTCTAGCCATA
>JAHUYU010000490.1:0-20439 GCA_030439765.1 Tripidium arundinaceum | reverse complement strand
TATTAAGTACCAATAAGTATTTTCTAGCGCCGTTACCTAGGATGGGTCGTTTATCTATCTTAGTAATGACGTTAAGAAATGCCAACAGCGTAGGAAGTCATTGATTGGTAGTTCCTGCATGTTAGTGACTTGTATACGCGAAAGATGGTCTGCAACAGTATTTTCTACTCCTTTCTTATCTTTAATTTCTAAATCAAATTCTTGAAGGAGTAAAATCCATCTGATTAATCTTGGTTTAGCATCTTTCTTAGTGAGCAGATATTTAAGAGCAGCATGATCAGTATAAACAATTACTCTAGCTCCTACTAAGTAAGATCTAAACTTATCTATAGCATAAACAACAGCTAAGAGCTCTTTTTCAGTAGTAGCATAATTAAGTTGTGCTCCTGTCAGTGTTTTACTAGCATAAGCAATAGCATGATGCTTTTTATCTTTGGTTTGGCCTAAAACTGCACCTACAGCAAAATCACTTGCATCACACATGATTTCAAAGGGTAACAACCAATCAGGTGGTTGTATGATTGGTGCTGAGATAAGTGCTTTCTTAAGTGTATTAAAAGCTTGTAAACACTCATCAGTGAACTCAAAAGGAGCATCTTTAGCGAGCAGGTTTGTAAGAGGTCTAGCAATTTGCAAAAAGTTCTTTATAAAACGCCTATAAAAACCTGCATGACCTAAGAAACTTCGCACTCCTTTTACATTTACAGGGGGAGGTAATTGTTCAATAACGTTGATTTTTAGCTTTATCAACCTCAATTCCCCTTTCGGACACTAAATGTCCAAGAACGATGCCTTCACGGACCATAAAGTGACATTTTTTCCAATTAAAACTAAGTCCTTTTCTTTTCGGCTTTTCCTTTTTATTTTACACATGGAGCAACCAACCATACAAAACCTTTCCGCTCCGAAGGGCGAGTTCCTAGAGCCACCACAATCATCTAGACCGATCATGGCCACTAGCTTTGAACTCCGCCCTGGCTTTATAGCCATGGTTCGGGAGCAATCCTTCTTAGGATTTGATTATGAAAATCCTTACCACCATTTACGGGAGTTTGAACAACTTTGTGCATGTCTGACAATCGCAGGCATATCACAAGAAACACTTCGGTGGAAGTTGTTTCCCTTTTCTCTAGATGAGAGAGCGAAACAATGGTACACCCATAATGTAGGGAAGGTAGCTGGAGATTGGGAAGAATTAAGGAACAGATTCTATCTTGCGTTTTTCCCTATATCTCGAATTGCTTCCTTGCGGCAAGAAATACTTAGCTTCCGCCAAAATGAGAAGGAATCAATAGGTGCAGCCTGGGAAAGATTCCTAACTTTAGCACATTCTGGCCCAGACCTTTCCATCCCAAACCACGTTTTATTGCAACATTTCTGGTTGGGATTAACCAAGGAGTCTGCCCTATTCTTAGACATATCTGCCGGAGGGTCATTTACACATATAACCACAGAGGAAGGAGAAGCTCTTCTAAATCGAATTGCTGAGAATCCTCCACCTCTAGAGCCACTCCGTGTAGGATCTGAACCACAAACTGAGGAAGTAGCTTTAACTCAAAATGAACCCCAAACTCCTAAAGCTAAATCCTCACCTTTGGTAGAAAATCCAGAAGAAGTATTCGAACCTTCCAATTTTCCGTTCTTCAAAGATGATCTCTTTGAAAGTTTTGGTAACACTTCGAATTATACCTGCCAAAGAAAACCTAAAACAACGGTCACTCAGCCAGACATTTTAGATGAAGAATATCTTAAACAGTCTGTAAAAGAGTCAACCATGTAATGAGTAACGAATGGTTAGAGGAGGTAGAATCTTTGTCAGAAGAAATCCAGATTCGAGTCCTCTTCTTTCACTATACCTTGCATAATTAGAGATCTTGTGGTAGATACGTTGTACAATCCTATAGTTGGAATAAATATCATGTCTAGTTCCTTTGTAGATATTCATTTTGCAAAGAACACCTTTTTCCAACTGACAAATACCTTATAATCACACCACGCGATAGTTTAGAAGGACGTGGAATCTTGAGAGAAGTCACTGTGGTACATCATGATGTAACACTAAGGCTTAACTTTCACGTTTTTAACATTCAAGATTTCGACGTTATGATAGGGCTCACCCTAGAAAAGCTTTTTCAAGAATTACCTAAAACAGGGGGAATTAGATGTTAGGTTAGGGAGAGACAAGTTTACTATTCCAATCACTCGTGTTGGAAACACGATTGCTGAACCTCTCTTCCATCCTGAGGAAGCCTTTTCGGTCTCGATTGTTGAGTCGTCTTTAGATGCTGAACCATTCATCGAAGAAGAAGACGATTTAGGAGAAACCATAGAACTTCCTAAAGAAGAAGTTTCTATGCTACCTCCTCCGATTGAGCTTAAAACCCTTACCTGCTGGTTTACGCTACGCTTTCTTGCATGGCAACAAAGAAACTCCTATAATCATTAGTGATAAACTGACTAATGAGGAGATAGCCAAATTGATTGCCGTTTTAGAAAAACGTAGATCAGTCTTTGGGTATTCCTTACAAGATCTTAAAGGGATAAGCCCAACTTTATGCACACATCGCATACCAATAGATCCTTCGAGTACGCCCACTCGAGAACCACAGAGACGGCTCAATAATGCGATGAGAGAAGTCGTGAAAAAGGAATTCCTTAAACTCCTTCACACCGGGATCATTTATCCCGTACCACATAGCGACTGGGTTAGTCCGGTCCAAGTAGTTCCAAAGAAAGGAGGAATGACGGTAATACAAAATAATAAAAATGAGTTAATTCCTCAACGAACTGTTACGGGTTGGAGAATGTGTATCGATTACCGAAAACTCAACTCGGCCACAAAGAAGGATCATTTCCCGCTGCCCTTCATAGACGAAATGTTAGAAAGGCTAGCGAAACATTCCTTCTTTATTTTCAAGATGGGTATTCAGGTTATCATCAAATCCCTATCCACCCTGATGATCAAAACAAGACCACGTTTACATGCCCATACGGAACATATATAGACGAATGTCATTCGGGTTATGTAACGCTCCAGCATCATTTCAACGATGTATGATGTCTATCTTTTCAGACATGATAGAAGAAATAATGGAAGTTTTCATGGATGATTTCTCCGTTTATGGAAAAAACTTTTGATGATTGCCTAGAAAATTTAGACAAGGTCTTGCTACGATGTCAAGAAAAGGACTTAGTTTTAAATTGGAAAAAATGTCACTTTATGGTCCGTGAAGGCATCGTTCTTGGACATTTAGTGTCCGAAAGGGGAATTGAGGTTGATAAAGCTAAAATCAACGTTATTGAACAATTACCTCCCCCTGTAAATGTAAAAGGAGTGCGAAGTTTCTTAGGTCATGCAGGTTTTTATAGGCGTTTTATAAAGAACTTTTTGCAAATTGCTAGACCTCTTACAAACCTGCTCGCTAAAGATGCTCCTTTTGAGTTCACTGATGAGTGTTTACAAGCTTTTAATACACTTAAGAAAGCACTTATCTCAGCACCAATCATACAACCACCTGATTGGTTGTTACCCTTTGAAATCATGTGTGATGCAAGTGATTTTGCTGTAGGTGCAGTTTTAGGCCAAACCAAAGATAAAAAGCATCATGCTATTGCTTATGCTAGTAAAACACTGACAGGAGCACAACTTAATTATGCTACTACTGAAAAAGAGCTCTTAGCTGTTGTTTATGCTATAGATAAGTTTAGATCTTACTTAGTAGGAGCTAGAGTAATTGTTTATACTGATCATGCTGCTCTTAAATATCTGCTCACTAAGAAAGATGCTAAACCAAGATTAATCAGATGGATTTTACTCCTTCAAGAATTTGATTTAGAAATTAAAGATAAGAAAGGAGTAGAAAATACTGTTGCAGACCATCTTTCGCGTATACAAGTCACTAACATGCAGGAACTACCAATCAATGACTTCCTACGCTGTTGGCATTTCTTAACGTCATTACTAAGATAGATAAACGACCCATCCTAGGTAACGGCGCTAGAAATACTTATTGGTACTTATTAGCATCATCACTATGAATGTAGCATTTCAACCATTCATAGATAATAATGTTAACAAATATACTTATAGTTCAGGCTCAATCCGCAAGCGCACAGATCTATCATTATAACATTTCACCTAGAGTATTCCAGATATCATTATTTATATTTTCCCATGGGAAGGCAATAGCTAATCATGGATATTGGATAGCTCAATGTTAATAATATAGCATAATAATCAATTGTTCATCAGGGGTAAATGAAACATTGATAAATTGAGGATAGTGAAGTTTCACACAGGCATATATGAGCATCTCTATCGGGGGTAAAGAAAGATAATTGAATAAAAGAATAAAGAATAAAAGAATATCCTAACTAGAATAATCTATTACAGTTATTGTCAAGAATTCTAGCAAGTCATACAATTAATATAAACATGGTTAGATTAACATCTAGATGGATCGGGAGAATGCCTAAGGTCTGGTCTGCCAGCTCCCCGCATCGCTTTAGACTCCTACACCATACCCGAACGTGGGGGAATACGAGGGACGGACAGGGCTGTCACCACCTGCCGCCTACCCCACTGCCGTGGAGTACGAACTGCAATTACCAATTCCCTTGTATCCAAGTACCATACTTGCATACACGAAAACCACATATGTCCCCCCAGGTCGAGAACATATGCGAGCCCGAAGACTTGATAAACCACCATCTAGACATTAGTCTAAACATAATTACACTAACTATATGTTTAGTTAAGATCAAAGTTCTAATCATCATGATCAAGATACTCGAACTAAGAACTAGTTCTAATACGAAGAACATGAATGTAGAACTTAGCTCTAATTCAAGAACAATACTATAAATATAAGTAGAGAACAAGAATAAGATGGAACTAGAACTAGATTTATTCATACCAAGAACAGCCAAGATGTTCTTCTCCTCTTTACAACTTGAAGCTCTGCTCTAGATCTAAACTACCACTAAAAGGATAAACTAAAACAAGAGAGCTCTGGAGTTGTTTGGCCTATACTTTGTGTGAACTTTCTGTGTAACTTCTGTGTGAAACTTGATTTACAGAGGAGAACATGGCTGCATTATATAGTGCCTAGAGGTCGGTTCGTGGACGACTATTCTTGGTAACCTATGAAACCGCCTTTAGCACCGCCATAGGAACCGTCATGCGAAAGATGGGCCCGAGATGCGCCACCAGGGGGGCGGCCGCACCAGGGGGTCGGCCGCACCCTGGCTGCCGCCTCTCACCACCGACTTTGTCTCGTGGGCTCCCTGATGGGTCTAGATCACTTCTATGTTGGGTATTGGCCCTGGTTCGCACCATGGATTTGGTCTTCTTTGCATGCTTCAACTTGGGCTGCGTGAAATACGCTTTGTTGATTGCGCATTTTCCCGAGTTTTACACTAATTCCACACTTAAGTCCTGCAAAACAATAATCTTCCAATACATGTGGAACTAGGTGAATATTAAAGACATATGCATGTAAAATATGTGTTTTTCTCCATTTTTCATACAAGTTGGCGGTATGGAATATGTCGTTAGTGACCACCAACATACGCGATGATATGTTACTCAAGGTGGCGGACTCCACGCCATGGTATGCAAATATTGTTAATTTTATGGTTGCAGGATATGTACCACCTGGCGAGAACCGGAGGAAATTACAACTTGAAAGTCGACGTCACCTATGGGATGATCCATACCTATATAGGGTATGCGCTGATGGTTTATTAAGAAGATGTGTACCAACAACCGAAGGATTACAGATCATTGAGAAATGTCATGCAGCACCATACGGAGGTCATTATGGAGCATTTCGCACACAAGCCAAGATCTGGCAGTGTGGATTTTTCTGGCCAACAATGTATGATGACACTAAGGACTTTATCAGAAGATGTCGGAAGTGTCAGTTGCAAGGCAATATCACAGCCCGCAATGCAATGCCACTCCATTACAATCTTCAAGTTGAAATCTTTGATGTTTGGGGGATTGACTATATGGGACCATTCCCAAAGTCAATGGACTGTGAGTACATATTGGTTGCTGTGGATTATGTCTCTAAGTGGGTAGAAGCAATGCCCTGCAGAGCTGCTGATGCCAAACATTCAAGAAAAATGTTTCATGAAGTGATATTTCCTCGATTTGGAACACCAAGAATGGTAATCAGTGATGGAGGATCGCACTTTTTGGATAAGACATTCAGAGCTTTCCTACGAGAACTTGGCGCGAAGCACAACATTGCTACTCCTTACCATCCACAGACAAGTGGGCAAGCAGAGACATCCAACAAACAAATAAAAAGCATCCTTCAGAAAACGGTGAATGATATGGGGAAAGGATAGAAATCTAAGTTACCTGATGCACTCTGGGCATACAAGACAGCTTATAAAACCCCCATAGGCATGTCACCATTCCAGTTGGTCTATGGGAAGAGCTACCATTTACCAGTAGAACTTGAACATCGAGCTTACTAGGCCATAAAAACCTAGAATATGGATGCGAAACTAGCTGGCAAGAATAGACAGAAGCAAATTGCCGAGCTAGAAGAATGGCGAGAGAAGGCTTATCATAGTGCCAGAATATATAAAGAGAGAACAAAAAGATGGCACGATCACCGAATCCAAATTAAAGAATTCAAGAAAGGAGATAAAGTTTTGCTCTTCAATTCTCGAGTAAAACTCTTCGGTGAAGGAAAACTTCGTAGCAAGTGGAATGGACCATACACCGTCATCGACACCTCAACTCATGGAGCTATCACCATTCAAGACAATGACGGTAACATTTTTAAAGTTAATGGTCAACGTTTAAAAGTTTTCTTAGAGCCTTCTGAAGCAAATCAAGAAATTGACATGATAGAGTTAATTGATTTTCATAAATATGTGCTAATTTGATTTAAAATTACATGTCAATTTTGTTGAATAAAGATTAAAAATGTAGAATTAAGTAATTATGCATAAATATAGAAATGATTTTCCATGATTATCTTGTAGATTAATACTAATCAATCAATTATTCGCATAAATAAAAACGGGTAACCAAGATAATATGAAATATTCTACATGCATAAGTCGGTGGGAGAAAACCCAGCCAGGGGGGATGCACCCAGGGTGTGGCCGACCCCTGGGTGCGGCCGCCCCACTAGTCAGTCTTCTCGCGTTCATCTTTTGCGGGAAGTAAACTCTGTTGATCTTATCTGAGAATTGCTATTAGATGGAAAAGATTGAAGATTGCTTTGATTGATGAAAAGAAGAGGGGTTTTGGGGTTGGTTATATAGTGGTGTTAGCCCTTTATCCGCGAGGAAATGATATCAATCAGCAAGATCCCCAGCATATTCTCAGATAAGATCAACAGAGTTTACTTCCCGCAAAAGATGAACGCGAGAAGACTGACTAGTGGGGCGGGCCGCACCCAGGGGTCGGCCACACCCTGGGTGCATCCCCCCTGGCTGGGGTTTTCTCCCACCGACTTATGCATGTAGAATATTTCATATTATCTTGGTTACCCGTTTTTATTTATGCGAATAATTGATTGATTAGTATTAATCTACAAGATAATCATGGAAAATCATTTCTATATTTATGCATAATTACTTAATTCTACATTTTTAATCTTTATTCAACAAAATTGACATGTAATTTTAAATCAAATTAGCACATATTTATGAAAATCAATTAACTCTATCATGTCAATTTTCTTGATTTGCTTCAGAAGGCTCTAAGAAAACTTTTAAACGTTGACCATTAACTTTAAAAATGTTACCGTCATTGTCTTGAATGGTGATAGCTCCATGAGTTGAGGTGTCGATGACGGTGTATGGTCCATTCCACTTGCTACGAAGTTTTCCTTCACCGAAGAGTTTTACTCGAGAATTGAAGAGCAAAACTTTATCTCCTTTCTTGAATTCTTTAATTTGGATTCGGTGATCGTGCCATCTTTTTGTTCTCTCTTTATATATTCTGGCACTATGATAAGCCTTCTCTCGCCATTCTTCTAGCTCGGCAATTTGCTTCTGTCTATTCTTGCCAGCTAGTTTCGCATCCATATTCTAGGTTTTTATGGCCTAGTAAGCTCGATGTTCAAGTTCTACTGGTAAATGGTAGCTCTTCCCATAGACCAACTGGAATGGTGACATGCCTATGGGGGTTTTATAAGCTGTCTTGTATGCCCAGAGTGCATCAGGTAACTTAGATTTCTATCCTTTCCCCATATCATTCACCGTTTTCTGAAGGATGCTTTTTATTTGTTTGTTGGATGTCTCTGCTTGCCCACTTGTCTGTGGATGGTAAGGAGTAGCAATGTTGTGCTTCGCGCCAAGTTCTCGTAGGAAAGCTCTGAATGTCTTATCCAAAAAGTGCGATCCTCCATCACTGATTACCATTCTTGGTGTTCCAAATCGAGGAAATATCACTTCATGAAACATTTTTCTTGAATGTTTGGCATCAGCAGCTCTGCAGGGCATTGCTTCTACCCACTTAGAGACATAATCCACAGCAACCAATATGTACTCACAGTCCATTGACTTTGGGAATGGTCCCATATAGTCAATCCCCCAAACATCAAAGATTTCAACTTGAAGATTGTAATGGAGTGGCATTGCATTGCGGGCTGTGATATTGCCTTGCAACTGACACTTCCGACATCTTCTGATAAAGTCCTTAGTGTCATCATACATTGTTGGCCAGAAAAATCCACACTGCCAGATCTTGGCTTGTGTGCGAAATGCTCCATAATGACCTCCGTATGGTGCTGCATGACATTTCTCAATGATCTGTAATCCTTCGGTTGTTGGTACACATCTTCTTAATAAACCATCAGCGCATACCCTATATAGGTATGGATCATCCCATAGGTGACGTCGACTTTCAAGTTGTAATTTCCTCCGGTTCTCGCCAGGTGGTACATATCCTGCAACCATAAAATTAACAATATTTGCATACCATGGCGTGGAGTCCGCCACCTTGAGTAACATATCATCGCGTATGTTGGTGGTCACTAACGACATATTCCATACCGCCAACTTGTATGAAAAATGGAGAAAAACACATATTTTACATGCATATGTCTTTAATATTCACCTAGTTCCACATGTATTGGAAGATTATTGTTTTGCAGGACTTAAGTGTGGAATTAGTGTAAAACTCGGGAAAATGCGCAATCAACAAAGCGTATTTCACGCAGCCCAAGTTGAAGCATGCAAAGAAGACCAAATCCATGGTGCGAACCAGGGCCAATACCCAACATAGAAGTGATCTAGACCCATCAGGGAGCCCACGAGACAAAGTCGGTGGTGAGAGGCGGCAGCCAGGGTGCGGCCGACCCCCTGGTGCGGCCGCCCCCTGGTGGCGCATCTCGGGCCCATCTTTCGCATGACGGTTCCTATGGCGGTGCTAAAGGCGGTTTCATAGGTTACCAAGAATAGTCGTCCACGAACCGACCTCTAGGCACTATATAATGCAGCCATGTTCTCCTCTGTAAATCAAGTTTCACACAGAAGTTACACAGAAAGTTCACACAAAGTATAGGCCAAACAACTCCAGAGCTCTCTTGTTTTAGTTTATCCTTTTAGTGGTAGTTTAGATCTAGAGCAGAGCTTCAAGTTGTAAAGAGGAGAAGAACATCTTGGCTGTTCTTGGTATGAATAAATCTAGTTCTAGTTCCATCTTATTCTTGTTCTCTACTTATATTTATAGTATTGTTCTTGAATTAGAGCTAAGTTCTACATTCATGTTCTTCGTATTAGAACTAGTTCTTAGTTCGAGTATCTTGATCATGATGATTAGAACTTTGATCTTAACTAAACATATAGTTAGTGTAATTATGTTTAGACTAATGTCTAGATGGTGGTTTATCAAGTCTTCGGGCTCGCATATGTTCTCGACCTGGGGGGACATATGTGGTTTTCGTGTATGCAAGTATGGTACTTGGATACAAGGGAATTGGTAATTGCAGTTCGTACTCCACGGCAGTGGGGTAGGCGGCAGTGGTGACAGCCCTGTCCGTCCCTCGTATTCCCCCACGTTCGGGTATGGTGTAGGAGTCTAAAGCGATGCGGGGAGCTGGCAGACCAGACCTTAGGCATTCTCCCGATCCATCTAGATGTTAATCTAACCATGTTTATATTAATTGTATGACTTGCTAGAATTCTTGACAATAACTGTAATAGATTATTCTAGTTAGGATATTCTTTTATTCTTTATTCTTTTATTCAATTATCTTTCTTTACCCCCGATAGAGATGCTCATATATGCCTGTGTGAAACTTCACTATCCTCAATTTATCAATGTTTCATTTACCCCTGATGAACAATTGATTATTATGCTATATTATTAACATTGAGCTATCCAATATCCATGATTAGCTATTGCCTTCCCATGGGAAAATATAAATAATGATATCTGGAATACTCTAGGTGAAATGTTATAATGATAGATCTGTGCGCTTGCGGATTGAGCCTGAACTATAAGTATATTTGTTAACATTATTATCTATGAATGGTTGAAATGCTACATTCATAGTGATGATGCTAATAAGTACCAATAAGTATTTCTAGCGCCGTTACCTAGGATGGGTCGTTTATCTATCTTAGTAATGACGTTAAGAAATGCCAACAGCGTAGGAAGTCATTGATTGGTAGTTCCTGCATGTTAGTGACTTGTATACGCGAAAGATGGTCTGCAACAGTATTTTCTACTCCTTTCTTATCTTTAATTTCTAAATCAAATTCTTGAAGGAGTAAAATCCATCTGATTAATCTTGGTTTAGCATCTTTCTTAGTGAGCAGATATTTAAGAGCAGCATGATCAGTATAAACAATTACTCTAGCTCCTACTAAGTAAGATCTAAACTTATCTATAGCATAAACAACAGCTAGGAGCTCTTTTTCAGTAGTAGCATAATTAAGTTGTGCTCCTGTCAGTGTTTTACTAGCATAAGCAATAGCATGATGCTTTTATCTTTGGTTTGGCCTAAAACTGCACCTACAGCAAAATCACTTGCATCACACATGATTTCAAAGGGTAACAACCAATCAGGTGGTTGTATGATTGGTGCTGAGATAAGTGCTTTCTTAAGTGTATTAAAAGCTTGTAAACACTCATCAGTGAACTCAAAAGGAGCATCTTTAGCGAGCAGGTTTGTAAGAGGTCTAGCAATTTGCAAAAAGTTCTTTATAAAACGCCTATAAAAACCTGCATGACCTAAGAAACTTCGCACTCCTTTTACATTTACAGGGGGAGGTAATTGTTCAATAACGTTGATTTTAGCTTTATCAACCTCAATTCCCCTTTCGGACACTAAATGTCCAAGAACGATGCCTTCACGGACCATAAAGTGACATTTTTTCCAATTTAAAACTAAGTCCTTTCTTGACATCGTAGCAAGACCTTGTCTAAATTTTCTAGACAATCATCAAAAGTTTTTCCATAAACGGAGAAATCATCCATGAAAACTTCCATTATTTCTTCTATCATGTCTGAAAAGATAGACATCATACATCGTTGAAATGATGCTGGAGCGTTACATAACCCGAATGACATTCGTCTATATATGTTCCGTATGGGCATGTAAACGTGGTCTTGTTTTGATCATCAGGGTGGATAGGGATTTGATGATAACCTGAATACCCATCTTGAAAATAAAAGAAGGAATGTTTCGCTAGCCTTTCTAACATTTCGTCTATGAAGGGCAGCGGGAAATGATCCTTCTTTGTGGCCGAGTTGAGTTTTCGGTAATCGATACACATTCTCCAACCCGTAACAGTTCGTTGAGGAATTAACTCATTTTTATTATTTTGTATTACCGTCATTCCTCCTTTCTTTGGAACTACTTGGACCGGACTAACCCAGTCGCTATGTGGTACGGGATAAATGATCCCGGTGTGAAGGAGTTTAAGGAATTCCTTTTTCACGACTTCTCTCATCGCATTATTGAGCCGTCTCTGTGGTTCTCGAGTGGGCGTACTCGAAGGATCTATTGGTATGCGATGTGTGCATAAAGTTGGGCTTATCCCTTTAAGATCTTGTAAGGAATACCCAAAGACTGATCTACGTTTTTCTAAAACGGCAATCAATTTGGCTATCTCCTCATTAGTCAGTTTATCACTAATGATTATAGGAGTTTCTTTGTTGCCATGCAAGAAAGCGTAGCGTAAACCAGCAGGTAAGGGTTTAAGCTCAATCGGAGGAGGTAGCATAGAAACTTCTTCTTTAGGAAGTTCTATGGTTTCTCCTAAATCGTCTTCTTCTTCGATGAATGGTTCAGCATCTAAAGACGACTCAACAATCGAGACCGAAAAGGCTTCCTCAGGATGGAAAAGAGGTTCAGCAATCGTGTTTCCAACACGAGTGATTGGAATAGTAAACTTGTCTCTCCCTAACCTAACATCTAATTCCCCTGTTTTAGGTAATTCTTGAAAAAGCTTTTCTAGGGTGAGCCCTATCATAACGTCGAAATCTTGAATGTTAAAAACGTGAAAGTTAAGCCTTAGTGTTACATCATGATGTACCACAGTGACTTCTCTCAAGATTCCACGTCCTTCTAAACTATCGCGTGGTGTGATTATAAGGTATTTGTCAGTTGGAAAAAGGTGTTCTTTGCAAAAATGAATATCTACAAAGGAACTAGACATGATATTTATTCAACTATAGGATTGTACAACGTATCTACCACAAGATCTCTAATTATGCAAGGTATAGTGAAAGAAGGGACTCGAATCTGGATTTCTTCTGACAAAGATTCTACCTCCTCTAACCATTCGTTACTCATTAACATGGTTGACTCTTTTACAGACTGTTTAAGATATTCTTCATCTAAAATGTCTGGCTGAGTGACCGTTGTTTTAGGTTTTCTTTGGCAGATATAATGGAAAAGCATACAATATTGGGCTCAAAATAATCAATTTCATCTTTCCGGCCCAACATAAATGTGGAGAAATCAAGAGAAGGCAATTTCATGTTTGATGCAAGGTGAATAACCGACATGGAAGTGGTCCTGGCCCATTCAAGAACCCACCAGACAAAGTCGGTGGCGAGAGGACCCACCAGAGGGTCGGCTGACCCCCTGGTGCGGCCGCCCCCCTGGCACCACCTCTGGTGACCGACTTTCGCATGGCGGTTCAATGACGGTTCTTGAGGTCGGCTACGTGGGGAATACGTTTCTTTACCGCCTTGGCGTGACTATTTAAAGACTTGAAATCCTTCTCAAGAAGAACAACTTAGATTAGAATCATTTGAAGATTAGAAGATATAGAACTCCACATTGTATCATTAGATTAGTAACAAGAGAGGGAAGAGTTGAAGTAGTACCGGAGATCGATTGTCTCTTCAAGAGTTCTAGTTCTAGCTCTAGTTCTAGTTCTAGTTCATCTTCAAGAAGGATCGCCGGGCTTGTCGGCTTCTTCTACTTGTACCTCTACGATCTGAGTTCTAGTTGGAGAACAAGGTTCGTGTTTATCTTTATTTCAAGTGTTTGATTCATTTGATTCTAGTTATTATTTACTTGTGGGTTCGTCATCTGTTCTAGTAGCAGATATTCTAGTAGGTAGGGGTGACTCGGCGCACTACTAGAGTAGTAATTAATAGCATAGACGTGGTGTCTAGGCTAGCGATTACCTTCGTTTGCTGCGTAATCCACGGTAGAGGGGTAGGTGGCAGGTGGTGACAGCCCTGTTCATCCCTTGTATTCCCCCACGTCCGGTTACGGAGTAGAGCTTTACACTGGAGGGACTTGGCAGACCAGGTCTAAGCCAGAGCCTGAAGCAAGTAAATCATAACTAAAGTCAATTAGATTAAATACTTTGATTAGAGATAAACCTTGTTACTTAATATCAAATCTTCTAGTCAATTGGGAAGACTCACTAGGAATAATTAAGTCATTCGTTCCCTGAGGATTATGATATCTTGAATACTCTAGGTGAAGTGCTACAGCGGTAGTTCCGTGCGCTTGCGGAATCTTTCTGCATACGTTAAGAAATACCAACAAGCATTTCTGGCGCCGTTGCCGGGGAACGGTTGTCGTAATTATCTCTGAACCGAGTCCACCCGTGTATCATTTTCCCTTTTCTTTTCGGCTTTTCCTTTTTATTTTACACATGGAGCAACCAACCATACAAAACCTTTCCGCTCCGAAGGGCGAGTTCCTAGAGCCACCACAATCATCTAGACCGATCATGGCCACTAGCTTTGAACTCCGCCCTGGCTTTATAGCCATGGTTCGGGAGCAATCCTTCTTAGGATTTGATTATGAAAATCCTTACCACCATTTACGGGAGTTTGAACAACTTTGTGCATGTCTGACAATCGCAGGCATATCACAAGAAACACTTCGGTGGAAGTTGTTTCCCTTTTCTCTAGATGAGAGAGCGAAACAATGGTACACCCATAATGTAGGGAAGGTAGCTGGAGATTGGGAAGAATTAAGGAACAGATTCTATCTTGCGTTTTTCCCTATATCTCGAATTGCTTCCTTGCGGCAAGAAATACTTAGCTTCCGCCAAAATGAGAAGGAATCAATAGGTGCAGCCTGGGAAAGATTCCTAACTTTAGCACATTCTGGCCCAGACCTTTCCATCCCAAACCACGTTTTATTGCAACATTTCTGGTTGGGATTAACCAAGGAGTCTGCCCTATTCTTAGACATATCTGCCGGAGGGTCATTTACACATATAACCACAGAGGAAGGAGAAGCTCTTCTAAATCGAATTGCTGAGAATCCTCCACCTCTAGAGCCACTCCGTGTAGGATCTGAACCACAAACTGAGGAAGTAGCTTTAACTCAAAATGAACCCCAAACTCCTAAAGCTAAATCCTCACCTTTGGTAGAAAATCCAGAAGAAGTATTCGAACCTTCCAATTTTCCGTTCTTCAAAGATGATCTCTTTGAAAGTTTTGGTAACACTTCGAATTATACCTGCCAAAGAAAACCTAAAACAACGGTCACTCAGCCAGACATTTTAGATGAAGAATATCTTAAACAGTCTGTAAAAGAGTCAACCATGTTAATGAGTAACGAATGGTTAGAGGAGGTAGAATCTTTGTCAGAAGAAATCCAGATTCGAGTCCCTTCTTTCACTATACCTTGCATAATTAGAGATCTTGTGGTAGATACGTTGTACAATCCTATAGTTGGAATAAATATCATGTCTAGTTCCTTTGTAGATATTCATTTTTGCAAAGAACACCTTTTTCCAACTGACAAATACCTTATAATCACACCACGCGATAGTTTAGAAGGACGTGGAATCTTGAGAGAAGTCACTGTGGTACATCATGATGTAACACTAAGGCTTAACTTTCACGTTTTTAACATTCAAGATTTCGACGTTATGATAGGGCTCACCCTAGAAAAGCTTTTTCAAGAATTACCTAAAACAGGGGAATTAGATGTTAGGTTAGGGAGAGACAAGTTTACTATTCCAATCACTCGTGTTGGAAACACGATTGCTGAACCTCTTTTCCATCCTGAGGAAGCCTTTTCGGTCTCGATTGTTGAGTCGTCTTTAGATGCTGAACCATTCATCGAAGAAGAAGACGATTTAGGAGAAACCATAGAACTTCCTAAAGAAGAAGTTTCTATGCTACCTCCTCCGATTGAGCTTAAACCCTTACCTGCTGGTTTACGCTACGCTTTCTTGCATGGCAACAAAGAAACTCCTATAATCATTAGTGATAAACTGACTAATGAGGAGATAGCCAAATTGATTGCCGTTTTAGAAAAACGTAGATCAGTCTTTGGGTATTCCTTACAAGATCTTAAAGGGATAAGCCCAACTTTATGCACACATCGCATACCAATAGATCCTTCGAGTACGCCCACTCGAGAACCACAGAGACGGCTCAATAATGCGATGAGAGAAGTCGTGAAAAAGGAATTCCTTAAACTCCTTCACACCGGGATCATTTATCCCGTACCACATAGCGACTGGGTTAGTCCGGTCCAAGTAGTTCCAAAGAAAGGAGGAATGACGGTAATACAAAATAATAAAAATGAGTTAATTCCTCAACGAACTGTTACGGGTTGGAGAATGTGTATCGATTACCGAAAACTCAACTCGGCCACAAAGAAGGATCATTTCCCGCTGCCCTTCATAGACGAAATGTTAGAAAGGCTAGCGAAACATTCCTTCTTTTATTTTCAAGATGGGTATTCAGGTTATCATCAAATCCCTATCCACCCTGATGATCAAAACAAGACCACGTTTACATGCCCATACGGAACATATATAGACGAATGTCATTCGGGTTATGTAACGCTCCAGCATCATTTCAACGATGTATGATGTCTATCTTTTCAGACATGATAGAAGAAATAATGGAAGTTTTCATGGATGATTTCTCCGTTTATGGAAAAACTTTTGATGATTGTCTAGAAAATTTAGACAAGGTCTTGCTACGATGTCAAGAAAAGGACTTAGTTTTAAATTGGAAAAAATGTCACTTTATGGTCCGTGAAGGCATCGTTCTTGGACATTTAGTGTCCGAAAGGGGAATTGAGGTTGATAAAGCTAAAATCAACGTTATTGAACAATTACCTCCCCCTGTAAATGTAAAAGGAGTGCGAAGTTTCTTAGGTCATGCAGGTTTTTATAGGCGTTTTATAAAGAACTTTTTGCAAATTGCTAGACCTCTTACAAACCTGCTCGCTAAAGATGCTCCTTTTGAGTTCACTGATGAGTGTTTACAAGCTTTTAATACACTTAAGAAAGCACTTATCTCAGCACCAATCATACAACCACCTGATTGGTTGTTACCCTTTGAAATCATGTGTGATGCAAGTGATTTTGCTGTAGGTGCAGTTTTAGGCCAAACCAAAGATAAAAAGCATCATGCTATTGCTTATGCTAGTAAAACACTGACAGGAGCACAACTTAATTATGCTACTACTGAAAAAGAGCTCCTAGCTGTTGTTTATGCTATAGATAAGTTTAGATCTTACTTAGTAGGAGCTAGAGTAATTGTTTATACTGATCATGCTGCTCTTAAATATCTGCTCACTAAGAAAGATGCTAAACCAAGATTAATCAGATGGATTTTACTCCTTCAAGAATTTGATTTAGAAATTAAAGATAAGAAAGGAGTAGAAAATACTGTTGCAGACCATCTTTCGCGTATACAAGTCACTAACATGCAGGAACTACCAATCAATGACTTCCTACGCTGTTGGCATTTCTTAACGTCATTACTAAGATAGATAAACGACCCATCCTAGGTAACGGCGCTAGAAATACTTATTGGTACTTATTAGCATCATCACTATGAATGTAGCATTTCAACCATTCATAGATAATAATGTTAACAAATATACTTATAGTTCAGGCTCAATCCGCAAGCGCACAGATCTATCATTATAACATTTCACCTAGAGTATTCCAGATATCATTATTTATATTTTCCCATGGGAAGGCAATAGCTAATCATGGATATTGGATAGCTCAATGTTAATAATATAGCATAATAATCAATTGTTCATCAGGGGTAAATGAACTATAAGTATATTTGTTAACATTATTATCTATGAATGGTTGAAATGCTACATTCATAGTGATGATGCTAATAAGTACCAATAAGTATTTCTAGCGCCGTTACCTAGGATGGGTCGTTTATCTATCTTAGTAATGACGTTAAGAAATGCCAACAGCGTAGGAAGTCATTGATTGGTAGTTCCTGCATGTTAGTGACTTGTATACGCGAAAGATGGTCTGCAACAGTATTTTCTACTCCTTTCTTATCTTTAATTTCTAAATCAAATTCTTGAAGGAGTAAAATCCATCTGATTAATCTTGGTTTAGCATCTTTCTTAGTGAGCAGATATTTAAGAGCAGCATGATCAGTATAAACAATTACTCTAGCTCCTACTAAGTAAGATCTAAACTTATCTATAGCATAAACAACAGCTAGGAGCTCTTTTTCAGTAGTAGCATAATTAAGTTGTGCTCCTGTCAGTGTTTTACTAGCATAAGCAATAGCATGATGCTTTTTATCTTTGGTTTGGCCTAAAACTGCACCTACAGCAAAATCACTTGCATCACACATGATTTCAAAGGGTAACAACCAATCAGGTGGTTGTATGATTGGTGCTGAGATAAGTGCTTTCTTAAGTGTATTAAAAGCTTGTAAACACTCATCAGTGAACTCAAAAGGAGCATCTTTAGCGAGCAGGTTTGTAAGAGGTCTAGCAATTTGCAAAAAGTTCTTTATAAAACGCCTATAAAAACCTGCATGACCTAAGAAACTTCGCACTCCTTTTACATTTACAGGGGGAGGTAATTGTTCAATAACGTTGATTTTAGCTTTATCAACCTCAATTCCCCTTTCGGACACTAAATGTCCAAGAACGATGCCTTCACGGACCATAAAGTGACATTTTTTCCAATTTAAAACTAAGTCCTTTTCTTGACATCGTAGCAAGACCTTGTCTAAATTTTCTAGACAATCATCAAAAGTTTTTCCATAAACGGAGAAATCATCCATGAAAACTTCCATTATTTCTTCTATCATGTCTGAAAAGATAGACATCATACATCGTTGAAATGATGCTGGAGCGTTACATAACCCGAATGACATTCGTCTATATATGTTCCGTATGGGCATGTAAACGTGGTCTTGTTTTGATCATCAGGGTGGATAGGGATTTGATGATAACCTGAATACCCATCTTGAAAATAAAAGAAGGAATGTTTCGCTAGCCTTTCTAACATTTCGTCTATGAAGGGCAGCGGGAAATGATCCTTCTTTGTGGCCGAGTTGAGTTTTCGGTAATCGATACACATTCTCCAACCCGTAACAGTTCGTTGAGGAATTAACTCATTTTTATTATTTTGTATTACCGTCATTCCTCCTTTCTTTGGAACTACTTGGACCGGACTAACCCAGTCGCTATGTGGTACGGGATAAATGATCCCGGTGTGAAGGAGTTTAAGGAATTCCTTTTTCACGACTTCTCTCATCGCATTATTGAGCCGTCTCTGTGGTTCTCGAGTGGGCGTACTCGAAGGATCTATTGGTATGCGATGTGTGCATAAAGTTGGGCTTATCCCTTTAAGATCTTGTAAGGAATACCCAAAGACTGATCTACGTTTTTCTAAAACGGCAATCAATTTGGCTATCTCCTCATTAGTCAGTTTATCACTAATGATTATAGGAGTTTCTTTGTTGCCATGCAAGAAAGCGTAGCGTAAACCAGCAGGTAAGGGTTTAAGCTCAATCGGAGGAGGTAGCATAGAAACTTCTTCTTTAGGAAGTTCTATGGTTTCTCCTAAATCGTCTTCTTCTTCGATGAATGGTTCAGCATCTAAAGACGACTCAACAATCGAGACCGAAAAGGCTTCCTCAGGATGGAAAAGAGGTTCAGCAATCGTGTTTCCAACACGAGTGATTGGAATAGTAAACTTGTCTCTCCCTAACCTAACATCTAATTCCCCTGTTTTAGGTAATTCTTGAAAAAGCTTTTCTAGGGTGAGCCCTATCATAACGTCGAAATCTTGAATGTTAAAAACGTGAAAGTTAAGCCTTAGTGTTACATCATGATGTACCACAGTGACTTCTCTCAAGATTCCACGTCCTTCTAAACTATCGCGTGGTGTGATTATAAGGTATTTGTCAGTTGGAAAAAGGTGTTCTTTGCAAAAATGAATATCTACAAAGGAACTAGACATGATATTTATTCCAACTATAGGATTGTACAACGTATCTACCACAAGATCTCTAATTATGCAAGGTATAGTGAAAGAAGGGACTCGAATCTGGATTTCTTCTGACAAAGATTCTACCTCCTCTAACCATTCGTTACTCATTAACATGGTTGACTCTTTTACAGACTGTTTAAGATATTCTTCATCTAAAATGTCTGGCTGAGTGACCGTTGTTTTAGGTTTTCTTTGGCAGGTATAATTCGAAGTGTTACCAAAACTTTCAAAGAGATCATCTTTGAAGAACGGAAAATTGGAAGGTTCGAATACTTCTTCTGGATTTTCTACCAAAGGTGAGGATTTAGCTTTAGGAGTTTGGGGTTCATTTTGAGTTAAAGCTACTTCCTCAGTTTGTGGTTCAGATCCTACACGGAGTGGCTCTAGAGGTGGAGGATTCTCAGCAATTCGATTTAGAAGAGCTTCTCCTTCCTCTGTGGTTATATGTGTAAATGACCCTCCGGCAGATATGTCTAAGAATAGGGCAGACTCCTTGGTTAATCCCAACCAGAAATGTTGCAATAAAACGTGGTTTGGGATGGAAAGGTCTGGGCCAGAATGTGCTAAAGTTAGGAATCTTTCCCAGGCTGCACCTATTGATTCCTTCTCATTTTGGCGGAAGCTAAGTATTTCTTGCCGCAAGGAAGCAATTCGAGATATAGGGAAAAACGCAAGATAGAATCTGTTCCTTAATTCTTCCCAATCTCCAGCTACCTTCCCTACATTATGGGTGTACCATTGTTT
>JAHUYU010000576.1:0-19844 GCA_030439765.1 Tripidium arundinaceum | reverse complement strand
CTATTTTGCACAATTAAAGTACCTTATTTATCACACTGAGCTATCTCCAACAAAATTGTGCTAATTTCTGTAAAATTAAGGTATCCACATGGTGTTTGATTAATTTTGCTATTATTGGATCTTTTTAGCTGGATCTAAACTTAAAATATGTTGGATTGGATCAAATATTAGTCATTTTGCGTTAGGTTTGGATAGATGATGTATTTTTTCCTTGGATTTTACCTGGAGTTTTCTATTAGGATTTGGACCTCAATCCATTTGGGCAGCCCCAATGAAGACACTACGTGGTAGTGTCGTTGACATGCCATGTGATAGACACCGTCTAAGAAACTTTAGCTCACAAACATAATGTCTAATTGTAGCTACAACCCTACTCCAAAATCCTCTTCTTCCACACCCTCTCATCTTATCTTGGTATTTTTTATATCCATCACAATGGATTTTATGTAGTTTTTTGAACTTCATTTTTTATGCAGGAACTAATTTCTTGCATGAGATCCAATTTTCTTTCATTTTCAGCTCAAGAGATATTACCAAACCAGCAAAAAACCTACGTGCAGCATATTCATATCATTGGGATTGTCCTTCCCACCTCTAGCCATGGTAGTTGTGTTACCGATTCGGACTGTTCGACACTAGAATGATCATATCAATGCTATCAAATCATCTAATCGGTCCTAGTTGCCATGGCACCAATCAGTCTGACTAATCATGATTAGTCACGACTAATCATGATTAATCGTAGTGCATAGCTGATCGCTGTGGTGACAATTAGCCTGACTAATCGTGACTAATCATGATTAGTCAGACAACTTGATAACATTGGATCAGATTTAATTAACTACACTGCTAATCGAATCTGCTTTAGTCCTCAAGATAACAAAGAACCGGGCAATAAAATATCTTATCCTTCCTTCGTGATTAAGCTTAATAAAATCCCTTGGGTCGTCTTCCATCGGAATCACCCCCAGTCCAGCACAAAAACGTCTCCCTCGCCGCGACCTTACCCCCATGTATAAATTTTACTGAAGCATCTGGTGTCTTTGTCTTATCATGGACGTCAATTAAATCCATTGTGATGGATATAAAAAATACCAAGATAAGATGAGAGGGTGTGGAAGAAGAGGATTTTGGAGTAGGTTGTAGCTACAATTAGACATTATGTTTGTGAGCTAAAGTTTCTTAGACGGTGTCTATCACATGGCATGTCAACGACACTACCACGTAGTGTCTTCATTGGGGCTGCCCAAATGGATTGAGGTCCAAATCCTAATAGAAAACTCCAGGTAAAATCCAAGGAAAAAATACATCATCTATCCAAACCTAACGCAAAATGACTAATATTTGATCCAATCCAACATATTTTAAGTTTAGATCCAGCTAAAAAGATCCAATAATAGCAAAATTAATCAAACACCATGTGGATACCTTAATTTTACAGAAAATTAGCACAATTTTGTTGGAGATAGCTCAGTGTGATAAATAAGGTACTTTAATTGTGCAAAATAGCGTAGCCAGATCTTACCATGTGGGTCCTACATTAAAACACATGACCATGCAACTAAAAAACTCATGTTAAGAACTTAAATTTTAGTAAAGTTGATTGAAATTTGTTGGAAATAACACTACTACAGTAACTTTAATGGAGGCGGGCGCTTGAGATTAATGAAGACGGGCATTGCAACCACCTCCAACCATAAGTCACCGTTAATGGTGACCTTACGGAGGCGGTTGATTTGTCCACCTCGGTTAATTGATTAACGGAGGCGGGCGCCTTAAGGTAACCACCTTGGTTAATATATATTAACGAAGGTGGTCTTCCTAATTAGCCCGCTCCGTTAATAAATTAATCGAGACGGTTTCGATAAGGCAACCGCCTCCGTTAACGTATTAATGGAGGCGGCTAGTTATTACTTGCCCGTCTCCGTTAATGATTTTCCAGTTAAAGAAAATAGTTTCCCGCCATTTGATTTGAATTTGAATTTGAATTCTAATTCTTTTTTCGTAAATTAAACACAGATAAAGCAGAAAATATGCATACAGAGCATTAACGTGTATCACATATGTCAAATCATTCAAGTTATCACATATCACTTATCGTAGCACGAACCAACATTCAAGTTCCATGCATGTTATATATTTAGATGTGAAACTAATTAAGAACTCCGCTACTTTAGTTTCCCTAATCCAATGACGACCGACGATGCTCAAGTCATCGTAGATTTCCATGACATGCATAGGCTACTGCGGCGCAAGGACCTCGACGTTGCTCAAGTCACCTTGTTTGCCCTGTAATCTAATTACGACTTGTCCTTGCATCGCTATAGGTACTTTAGGAATAAACTAATAATGCCATGACTTGTCCTTGCAAGATGCAGTCCTATGTATGCAAGGAATTGGACAAAAATATTATTTACCTCTCTCTGATGCATATTACCTAGAGAGTCATCATGGGTTACGATGTACCGGACACTCATGAAAAGCTGGTGAACTTGAACCTGCAAGAGAGAGTGCAAGCCCAAAAAGATCTGAGCAACGAATTGAAGTGGCGGTCGGGAATGTATGTGTATAGATCCATGAAGAAGGTCGGGGGAAACTGGGTGTATCTTTGCCGCCCACCAGTTCGGGTAAGTCAAAAGGATACTTAGAACATATATGTAGCTACTGGGATCACCATTTTTCATATTTGAAGATTTGAAATCTGTATTGTTTCAATGGTGCAGCGGGGGGCATCATGGGCTACTGGATTGCATTTCTAATCTATCCTCAGGATGGAAGGGCCGCTGTATTTGACTCTTTGGATTTAGACAAAGAGGGGTACAAGGATTTTGAAAGCGTATTGAGATTAAGTGACGGTACTTATTCTTTTACACTTAACATACATGTTAAATTTATCGTTGACACTAGTGGTTTTCGTACAGCACTTATCGAAAGTACGTGAAGGACCCCGATTGCATCAATCGAAGATCTGAGAAAAAGAAGAAGAAGAATGGGACAACACTGAAAGTCAGGCGCAACTTTCCGGTACGCATCAAAAGTCGTATGTGCTATCGTGCATGCTCTCTATATATTCTAATGATTGTGTATTATGTATCGTGCAGTGCACCAAACAACCTCCTAGAACATTATTATGTGGATACTACGTTTGCGAGTACCTCAGAGCGTGCGGCAAATTCAGCCACAGCTGGCGACAGCTCAAGAAATCACAAGATTTGTGGCGAAAGGATAAGGTCACCCATAAGAACTTCACTCAAATAGTAGCGGATATATGTGAATTTGTCACGGATTCCTGCGTACATGTTGGGCGACCGTTCTTCAACGAGGAGGGCGAGTTAGCGCGTGAAGAGAAGTTCGAGAAGATTAGAAATTGGAGCACCCAGCTACACATCCCGGATTACAAGTTGTCGGACGTCATTGGATTAGGGAAACTAAAGTAGCGGAGTTCTTAATTAGTTTCACATCTAAATATATAACATGCATGGAACTTGAATGTTGGTTCGTGCTACGATAAGTGATATGTGATAACTTGAATGATTTGACATATGTGATACACGTTAATGCTCTGTATGCATATTTTCTGCTTTATCTGTGTTTAATTTACGAAAAAGAATTAGAATTCAAATTCAAATTCAAATCAAATGGCGGGAAACTATTTTCTTTAACTGGAAAATCATTAACGGAGACGGGCAAGTAATAACTAGCCGCCTCCATTAATACGTTAACGGAGGCGGTTGCCTTATCGAAACCGTCTCGATTAATTTATTAACGGAGGCGGGCTAATTAGGAAGACCACCTTCGTTAATATATATTAACCAAGGTGGTTACCTTAAGGCGCCCGCCTCCGTTAATCAATTAACCGAGGTGGACAAATCAACCGCCTCCGTAAGGTCACCATTAACGGTGACTTATGGTTGGAGGTGGTTGCAATGCCCGTCTTCATTAATCTCAAGCGCCCGCCTCCATTAAAGTTACTGTAGTAGTGTTATTTCCAACAAATTTCAATCAACTTTACTAAAATTTAAGTTCTTAACATGAGTTTTTTAGTTGCATGGTCATGTGTTTTAATGTAGGACCCACATGGTAAGATCTGGCTACGCTATTTTGCACAATTAAAGTACCTTATTTATCACACTGAGCTATCTCCAACAAAATTGTGCTAATTTCTGTAAAATTAAGGTATCCACATGGTGTTTGATTAATTTTGCTATTATTGGATCTTTTTAGCTGGATCTAAACTTAAAATATGTTGGATTGGATCAAATATTAGTCATTTTGCGTTAGGTTTGGATAGATGATGTATTTTTTCCTTGGATTTTACCTGGAGTTTTCTATTAGGATTTGGACCTCAATCCATTTGGGCAGCCCCAATGAAGACACTACGTGGTAGTGTCGTTGACATGCCATGTGATAGACACCGTCTAAGAAACTTTAGCTCACAAACATAATGTCTAATTGTAGCTACAACCTACTCCAAAATCCTCTTCTTCCACACCCTCTCATCTTATCTTGGTATTTTTTATATCCATCACAATGGATTTAATTGACGTCCATGATAAGACAAAGACACCAGATGCTTCAGTAAAATTTATACATGGGGGTAAGGTCGCGGCGAGGGAGACGTTTTTGTGCTGGACTGGGGGTGATTCCGATGGAAGACGACCCAAGGGATTTTATTAAGCTTAATCACGAAGGAAGGATAAGATATTTTATTGCCCGGTTCTTTGTTATCTTGAGGACTAAAGCAGATTCGATTAGCAGTGTAGTTAATTAAATCTGATCCAATGTTATCAAGTTGTCTGACTAATCATGATTAGTCACGATTAGTCAGGCTAATTGTCACCACAGCGATCAGCTATGCACTACGATTAATCATGATTAGTCGTGACTAATCATGATTAGTCAGACTGATTGGTGCCATGGCAACTAGGACCGATTAGATGATTTGATAGCATTGATATGATCATTCTAGTGTCGAACAGTCCGAATCGGTAACACAACTACCATGGCTAGAGGTGGGAAGGACAATCCCAATGATATGAATATGCTGCACGTAGGTTTTTTGCTGGTTTGGTAATATCTCTTGAGCTGAAAATGAAAGAAAATTGGATCTCATGCAAGAAATTAGTTCCTGCATAAAAAATGAAGTTCAAAAAACTACATAAAATCCATTGTGATGGATATAAAAAATACCAAGATAAGATGAGAGGGTGTGGAAGAAGAGGATTTTGGAGTAGGTTGTAGCTACAATTAGACATTATGTTTGTGAGCTAAAGTTTCTTAGACGGTGTCTATCACATGGCATGTCAACGACACTACCACGTAGTGTCTTCATTGGGGCTGCCCAAATGGATTGAGGTCCAAATCCTAATAGAAAACTCCAGGTAAAATCCAAGGAAAAAATACATCATCTATCCAAACCTAACGCAAAATGACTAATATTTGATCCAATCCAACATATTTTAAGTTTAGATCCAGCTAAAAAGATCCAATAATAGCAAAATTAATCAAACACCATGTGGATACCTTAATTTTACAGAAATTAGCACAATTTTGTTGGAGATAGCTCAGTGTGATAAATAAGGTACTTTAATTGTGCAAAATAGCGTAGCCAGATCTTACCATGTGGGTCCTACATTAAAACACATGACCATGCAACTAAAAAACTCATGTTAAGAACTTAAATTTTAGTAAAGTTGATTGAAATTTGTTGGAAATAACACTACTACAGTAACTTTAATGGAGGCGGGCGCTTGAGATTAATGAAGACGGGCATTGCAACCACCTCCAACCATAAGTCACCGTTAATGGTGACCTTACGGAGGCGGTTGATTTGTCCACCTCGGTTAATTGATTAACGGAGGCGGGCGCCTTAAGGTAACCACCTTGGTTAATATATATTAACGAAGGTGGTCTTCCTAATTAGCCCGCCTCCGTTAATAAATTAATCGAGACGGTTTCGATAAGGCAACCGCCTCCGTTAACGTATTAATGGAGGCGGCTAGTTATTACTTGCCCGTCTCCGTTAATGATTTTCCAGTTAAAGAAAATAGTTTCCCGCCATTTGATTTGAATTTGAATTTGAATTCTAATTCTTTTTTCGTAAATTAAACACAGATAAAGCAGAAAATATGCATACAGAGCATTAACGTGTATCACATATGTCAAATCATTCAAGTTATCACATATCACTTATCGTAGCACGAACCAACATTCAAGTTCCATGCATGTTATATATTTAGATGTGAAACTAATTAAGAACTCCGCTACTTTAGTTTCCCTAATCCAATGACGTCCGACAACTTGTAATCCGGGATGTGTAGCTGGGTGCTCCAATTTCTAATCTTCTCGAACTTCTCTTCACGCGCTAACTCGCCCTCCTCGTTGAAGAACGGTCGCCCAACATGTACGCAGGAATCCGTGACAAATTCACATATATCCGCTACTATTTGAGTGAAGTTCTTATGGGTGACCTTATCCTTTCGCCACAAATCTTGTGATTTCTTGAGCTGTCGCCAGCTGTGGCTGAATTTGCCGCACGCTCTGAGGTACTCGCAAACGTAGTATCCACATAATAATGTTCTAGGAGGTTGTTTGGTGCACTGCACGATACATAATACACAATCATTAGAATATATAGAGAGCATGCACGATAGCACATACGACTTTTGATGCGTACCGGAAAGTTGCGCCTGACTTTCAGTGTTGTCCCATTCTTCTTCTTCTTTTTCTCAGATCTTCGATTGATGCAATCGGGGTCCTTCACGTACTTTCGATAAGTGCTGTACGAAAACCACTAGTGTCAACGATAAATTTAACATGTATGTTAAGTGTAAAAGAATAAGTACCGTCACTTAATCTCAATACGCTTTCAAAATCCTTGTACCCCTCTTTGTCTAAATCCAAAGAGTCAAATACAGCGGCCCTTCCATCCTGAGGATAGATTAGAAATGCAATCCAGTAGCCCATGATGCCCCCGCTGCACCATTGAAACAATACAGATTTCAAATCTTCAAATATGAAAAATGGTGATCCCAGTAGCTACATATATGTTCTAAGTATCCTTTTGACTTACCCGAACTGGTGGGCGGCAAAGATACACCCAGTTTCCCCGACCTTCTTCATGGATCTATACACATACATTCCCGACCGCCACTTCAATTCGTTGCTCAGATCTTTTTGGGCTTGCACTCTCTCTTGCAGGTTCAAGTTCACCAGCTTTTCATGAGTGTCCGGTACATCGTAACCCATGATGACTCTCTAGGTAATATGCATCAGAGAGAGGTAAATAATATTTTTGTCCAATTCCTTGCATACATAGGACTGCATCTTGCAAGGACAAGTCATGGCATTATTAGTTTATTCCTAAAGTACCTATAGCGATGCAAGGACAAGTCGTAATTAGATTACAGGGCAAACAAGGTGACTTGAGCAACGAATTGAAGTGGCGGTCGGGAATGTATGTGTATAGATCCATGAAGAAGGTCGGGGAAACTGGGTGTATCTTTGCCGCCCACCAGTTCGGGTAAGTCAAAAGGATACTTAGAACATATATGTAGCTACTGGGATCACCATTTTTCATATTTGAAGATTTGAAATCTGTATTGTTTCAATGGTGCAGCGGGGGCATCATGGGCTACTGGATTGCATTTCTAATCTATCCTCAGGATGGAAGGGCCGCTGTATTTGACTCTTTGGATTTAGACAAAGAGGGGTACAAGGATTTTGAAAGCGTATTGAGATTAAGTGACGGTACTTATTCTTTTACACTTAACATACATGTTAAATTTATCGTTGACACTAGTGGTTTTCGTACAGCACTTATCGAAAGTACGTGAAGGACCCCGATTGCATCAATCGAAGATCTGAGAAAAAGAAGAAGAAGAATGGGACAACACTGAAAGTCAGGCGCAACTTTCCGGTACGCATCAAAAGTCGTATGTGCTATCGTGCATGCTCTCTATATATTCTAATGATTGTGTATTATGTATCGTGCAGTGCACCAAACAACCTCCTAGAACATTATTATGTGGATACTACGTTTGCGAGTACCTCAGAGCGTGCGGCAAATTCAGCCACAGCTGGCGACAGCTCAAGAAATCACAAGATTTGTGGCGAAAGGATAAGGTCACCCATAAGAACTTCACTCAAATAGTAGCGGATATATGTGAATTTGTCACGGATTCCTGCGTACATGTTGGGCGACCGTTTCTTCAACGAGGAGGGCGAGTTAGCGCGTGAAGAGAAGTTCGAGAAGATTAGAAATTGGAGCACCCAGCTACACATCCCGGATTACAAGTTGTCGGACGTCATTGGATTAGGGAACTAAAGTAGCGGAGTTCTTAATTAGTTTCACATCTAAATATATAACATGCATGGAACTTGAATGTTGGTTCGTGCTACGATAAGTGATATGTGATAACTTGAATGATTTGACATATGTGATACACGTTAATGCTCTGTATGCATATTTTCTGCTTTATCTGTGTTTAATTTACGAAAAAAGAATTAGAATTCAAATTCAAATTCAAATCAAATGGCGGGAAACTATTTTCTTTAACTGGAAAATCATTAACGGAGACGGGCAAGTAATAACTAGCCGCCTCCATTAATACGTTAACGGAGGCGGTTGCCTTATCGAAACCGTCTCGATTAATTTATTAACGGAGGCGGGCTAATTAGGAAGACCACCTTCGTTAATATATATTAACCAAGGTGGTTACCTTAAGGCGCCCGCCTCCGTTAATCAATTAACCGAGGTGGACAAATCAACCGCCTCCGTAAGGTCACCATTAACGGTGACTTATGGTTGGAGGTGGTTGCAATGCCCGTCTTCATTAATCTCAAGCGCCCGCCTCCATTAAAGTTACTGTAGTAGTGTTATTTCCAACAAATTTCAATCAACTTTACTAAAATTTAAGTTCTTAACATGAGTTTTTTAGTTGCATGGTCATGTGTTTTAATGTAGGACCCACATGGTAAGATCTGGCTACGCTATTTTGCACAATTAAAGTACCTTATTTATCACACTGAGCTATCTCCAACAAAATTGTGCTAATTTCTGTAAAATTAAGGTATCCACATGGTGTTTGATTAATTTTGCTATTATTGGATCTTTTTAGCTGGATCTAAACTTAAAATATGTTGGATTGGATCAAATATTAGTCATTTTGCGTTAGGTTTGGATAGATGATGTATTTTTTCCTTGGATTTTACCTGGAGTTTTCTATTAGGATTTGGACCTCAATCCATTTGGGCAGCCCCCAATGAAGACACTACGTGGTAGTGTCGTTGACATGCCATGTGATAGACACCGTCTAAGAAACTTTAGCTCACAAACATAATGTCTAATTGTAGCTACAACCTACTCCAAAATCCTCTTCTTCCACACCCTCTCATCTTATCTTGGTATTTTTTATATCCATCACAATGGATTTTATGTAGTTTTTTGAACTTCATTTTTTATGCAGGAACTAATTTCTTGCATGAGATCCAATTTTCTTTCATTTTCAGCTCAAGAGATATTACCAAACCAGCAAAAAACCTACGTGCAGCATATTCATATCATTGGGATTGTCCTTCCCACCTCTAGCCATGGTAGTTGTGTTACCGATTCGGACTGTTCGACACTAGAATGATCATATCAATGCTATCAAATCATCTAATCGGTCCTAGTTGCCATGGCACCAATCAGTCTGACTAATCATGATTAGTCACGACTAATCATGATTAATCGTAGTGCATAGCTGATCGCTGTGGTGACAATTAGCCTGACTAATCGTGACTAATCATGATTAGTCAGACAACTTGATAACATTGGATCAGATTTAATTAACTACACTGCTAATCGAATCTGCTTTAGTCCTCAAGATAACAAAGAACCGGGCAATAAAATATCTTATCCTTCCTTCGTGATTAAGCTTAATAAAATCCCTTGGGTCGTCTTCCCATCGGAATCACCCCCAGTCCAGCACAAAAACGTCTCCCTCGCCGCGACCTTACCCCCATGTATAAATTTTACTGAAGCATCTGGTGTCTTTGTCTTATCATGGACGTCAATTAAATCCATTGTGATGGATATAAAAAATACCAAGATAAGATGAGAGGGTGTGGAAGAAGAGGATTTTGGAGTAGGTTGTAGCTACAATTAGACATTATGTTTGTGAGCTAAAGTTTCTTAGACGGTGTCTATCACATGGCATGTCAACGACACTACCACGTAGTGTCTTCATTGGGGCTGCCCAAATGGATTGAGGTCCAAATCCTAATAGAAAACTCCAGGTAAAATCCAAGGAAAAAATACATCATCTATCCAAACCTAACGCAAAATGACTAATATTTGATCCAATCCAACATATTTTAAGTTTAGATCCAGCTAAAAAGATCCAATAATAGCAAAATTAATCAAACACCATGTGGATACCTTAATTTTACAGAAATTAGCACAATTTTGTTGGAGATAGCTCAGTGTGATAAATAAGGTACTTTAATTGTGCAAAATAGCGTAGCCAGATCTTACCATGTGGGTCCTACATTAAAACACATGACCATGCAACTAAAAAACTCATGTTAAGAACTTAAATTTTAGTAAAGTTGATTGAAATTTGTTGGAAATAACACTACTACAGTAACTTTAATGGAGGCGGGCGCTTGAGATTAATGAAGACGGGCATTGCAACCACCTCCAACCATAAGTCACCGTTAATGGTGACCTTACGGAGGCGGTTGATTTGTCCACCTCGGTTAATTGATTAACGGAGGCGGGCGCCTTAAGGTAGCCACCTTGGTTAATATATATTAACGAAGGTGGTCTTCCTAATTAGCCCGCCTCCGTTAATAAATTAATCGAGACGGTTTCGATAAGGCAACCGCCTCCGTTAACGTATTAATGGAGGCGGCTAGTTATTACTTGCCCGTCTCCGTTAATGATTTTCCAGTTAAAGAAAATAGTTTCCCGCCATTTGATTTGAATTTGAATTTGAATTCTAATTCTTTTTTCGTAAATTAAACACAGATAAAGCAGAAAATATGCATACAGAGCATTAACGTGTATCACATATGTCAAATCATTCAAGTTATCACATATCACTTATCGTAGCACGAACCAACATTCAAGTTCCATGCATGTTATATATTTAGATGTGAAACTAATTAAGAACTCCGCTACTTTAGTTTCCCTAATCCAATGACGTCCGACAACTTGTAATCCGGGATGTGTAGCTGGGTGCTCCAATTTCTAATCTTCTCGAACTTCTCTTCACGCGCTAACTCGCCCTCCTCGTTGAAGAACGGTCGCCCAACATGTACGCAGGAATCCGTGACAAATTCACATATATCCGCTACTATTTGAGTGAAGTTCTTATGGGTGACCTTATCCTTTCGCCACAAATCTTGTGATTTCTTGAGCTGTCGCCAGCTGTGGCTGAATTTGCCGCACGCTCTGAGGTACTCGCAAACGTAGTATCCACATAATAATGTTCTAGGAGGTTGTTTGGTGCACTGCACGATACATAATACACAATCATTAGAATATATAGAGAGCATGCACGATAGCACATACGACTTTTGATGCGTACCGGAAAGTTGCGCCTGACTTTCAGTGTTGTCCCATTCTTCTTCTTCTTTTTCTCAGATCTTCGATTGATGCAATCGGGGTCCTTCACGTACTTTCGATAAGTGCTGTACGAAAACCACTAGTGTCAACGATAAATTTAACATGTATGTTAAGTGTAAAAGAATAAGTACCGTCACTTAATCTCAATACGCTTTCAAAATCCTTGTACCCCTCTTTGTCTAAATCCAAAGAGTCAAATACAGCGGCCCTTCCATCCTGAGGATAGATTAGAAATGCAATCCAGTAGCCCATGATGCCCCCGCTGCACCATTGAAACAATACAGATTTCAAATCTTCAAATATGAAAAATGGTGATCCCAGTAGCTACATATATGTTCTAAGTATCCTTTTGACTTACCCGAACTGGTGGGCGGCAAAGATACACCCAGTTTCCCCGACCTTCTTCATGGATCTATACACATACATTCCCGACCGCCACTTCAATTCGTTGCTCAGATCTTTTGGGCTTGCACTCTCTCTTGCAGGTTCAAGTTCACCAGCTTTTCATGAGTGTCCGGTACATCGTAACCCATGATGACTCTCTAGGTAATATGCATCAGAGAGAGGTAAATAATATTTTTGTCCAATTCCTTGCATACATAGGACTGCATCTTGCAAGGACAAGTCATGGCATTATTAGTTTATTCCTAAAGTACCTATAGCGATGCAAGGACAAGTCGTAATTAGATTACAGGGCAAACAAGGTGACTTGAGCAACGTCGAGGTCCTTGCGCCGCAGTAGCCTATGCATGTCATGGAAATCTACGATGACTTGAGCATCGTCGGTCAAGTGGAAGTACTCCTGCGGCACCTTGACAACGAAATCTCGCAGGCCTACTTTCGCCACCTCCATGTACCAGAGATGGAACCTCCTTACCTCCCACGGCTCGTCCTGTACGAGCTGGCCCAAGATCACCATGAACTTCCCATGCTCGTAGTTGTTGGGGCAATCGTCCTAAAGGGGCCAAACCGACACTGGTGACGACGCCCTGTACTTGAAAGATTCGGGAGTGAAAAACTCTGCTAGCATCTCCGCATATGCTCTACTACCACTATGGTAGCCAGAATCATACCTTGCATACTTAGTCGAGCTTTCGTACTCTTTGGCTATTGAGCTGACTGCCCTACTCACCTTGGTGTGGCCATCGATATCTATGGTCTCGTCTTCTTCTGTAGGCTTTCTCGGCGGGGGAGGACATTGCCCTGTGTTCTCCTTCGGACCACTTTCAGGCAGTGTAACAGTGCCTGGTGCTGCCCTTGTATCTTCCTGTGGATTGCTCATGTCGGGAGGAGTGCCTTGTGGGTCATTGTCGTTGTCGTAGTCGTGACCCACGGGAGACGGCGAGGGCTTTGACAGCGTCGACTCGTTGAAGTAAATGTCACACCGAGCCCAGAGTACTTCCTTGCCGACAACACTTCGCAGGTACTTGGTCCCGTCTGAAATGGGTATGTTGATTTCATCATCGGCATGCTCCGGGTTGATCCACGTCACCTCCACCCTGGCATAGTCGCTCGGGATCGGCTTGTTGTCGTACATGCGTCCTAGCAATGCTAATCCCATGCCCACTGACATCTGTCCCCTCGACATCCTGCTGCAGGGCACCGCGAGCGTGCAAGGCATTGGTTTCACGATATCTTCGATTGGGTGCCTAGGAAGTCCTCCGGTCGGTAGCACCATCTGCCCTTTTACGATGACTTGTGTCTGTGGCAGCTCCACACCAGCCTGGCGAAACATCTGCGACCTCAGCTCCACCATCTTAGGGTTGCTGCTTGTGAATGCGTCTTGAATCTTTCCCATGACAAAGTCCTTCATTGCCTCATCACGGCCTTGCTGGACGAGCCTGTCCTTGTACACCTGCCTCATCCTGTATGAGCTCGCGTCGGATTGCCAGGAGTCCATAGTCTTCCAGCTCTTTCTCAAGGATACGCCATGGACACGATGCTCGGGCTTTCCCAGCGCCTTGGCCAACTGGTTCCTCTCTCTGCGAGGTTCGAATGACCCGCTCTACTCGGCCGCAGCAACCGTCAAGATCTTCTTCTCTGCCTTCTCGGTCTGTGGCTCATTTTGGTCTTGCCCTCCTGCAGCTTTTTTGGCTTGCAGGCTGAGGTAGTCACGTGCCCTCTCTTCGAGGAAATCATATAGATCCAGCAGCCCGGCCTCAGCTGCCGCCCTTTCTTCCACCCGCCACTTGGGCTTCTTAGCAGCGTACCCTGTCATTCCCATGTGGTGGTGGTGCATTTTCCTCTTTGCGAGCTCGAAGAACTTCTCGCCCTTGTCCTTTGCTTCTGCAGTTTGCTTTTGTCTGACGAAGACATCCCAAACTTCAGGCAAGATGTAGTTGTAACGGGTGAAGGGTGTCTCCCCTATCTTCACGCAGTCCTTATTGAGGTTGTACCTAAAGTTTCGAAGCGCTTTGCCTGCCAGGTACATCACATGCGCCTTGGACTTATCTTCATTAGAGCCCTCTAGATACGTGAACTGCCTCTTCATCTCTCCCCACACATGATCCTTGAGGTCTTTTGGGACTGTCTTCCAATTTTCATATGTTATAGGCACCTTCTCCTTGACTATACAAGAGCATTGGTTGCTGAAGGAGCCGAGGACGTCTGTTGGCTGCAAGGGCTCTCCCTGCAGCCCCACTTGGTATATCACATGCACATCACCGTGCTTCTTGTGCCTCTTGTGTGGGCCCCTTCTCCTCTTCGGCTAGTGGCACTGAATCTTAAAAAATTCAACGCCTGCCCTAGCCATTGAGTCCTGTATCGGGGCTAGTATGAGAGCTTGGAGAGCTGTCCGCACTGCGGCGCGAGTCGATACAAGAGGAATGCCGATTGTCGCGTCGATGCGAACGACGAGGGAGCCTCGAGTGGGCCGAAGAAGAAGGCGGCCAAGAAGAGTAGTGCGAAGCAGATCTCGTCTCATGAGGAGGAGGAAGAAGACTGTTACACGCGGAGGAGAAGTCCTGCACTGTCGATGTGGTTCGCGCTGAGCACCGATGGGATGAATCCGTTCGGTGACCTCAGCAGCTCGCACGGCACTTGGCTGGTCATCCTCACCATCTACAACCTACCTCCCTGTCTATGTCAGAAGTGCAGGTATCTTCTACTGACCATGCTTATTTCAGGACCGAAGCAGCCCGGCAATGATATAGATGTGTTCCTGGAGCTGTTCATGGAGGACACGAAGGTACTATGGGACAAAGGCGTCGAGATAATGGATGCGTCCCTAAGGAAGAAGTTCACTCTAAAAGCCATCAACTTTTTGACCATCACCGATTACCCTAGTCTTTTTTCACTGCCGGGGCAGATCAAAGGGAAGAGCGGCTGCGTAGTTTGCATCGACGGCACCTGCTATGCATACCTTAAGGGATCCAACAAGATGGTGTACATGTGGCACAGACTATTCCTCGTCGGAGGGCACAAGTACTGATCAGCTGTGATGAATAAGTACTTCGATAACAAGGACGAGCCGCAACCTGACGAACAAGCACAGATGAGGTACAGGGAAAAGGTGTTTGGCATGGTGAAGGACATGGAGGTCGAGTTCTGAAAGAAGAAAAAAGAGAAAGAGGGGACCACGACAAGGAAGAGAAAGTAGGATAAGATGGGGAACCATCTGTCGCCGTTCCTTTCAAGAAGAAGTCGAGTTTCTTCAAGTACCTGTCGTACTAGAAGGAGCTGCATACACAACATGCCATCGACCGCATGCACCTGGAGAAGAATGTCTTCGAAAGCACGATCAGCGTCCTGCTAGACATCAAGGAAAAGACGAAGGATGGTCTAAAGTCACGGATGGATCTTGTCAACCAGGGCATCAGGCCGGAACTTCTCTCAGAACCACAGTAGAATGAGAAAGTCAACCTCCCGGGCGCGAGCCACAACCCGATGAAAGACGCATTCACAAGCAGCAACCCTAAGATGGTGGAGCTGAGGTCGCAGATGTTTCGCCAGGCTGGTGTGGAGCTGCCACAGACACAAGTCATCGTAAAAGGGCAGATGGTGCTACCGACCGGAGGACTTCCTAGGCACCCAATCGAAGATATCGTGAAACCAATGCCTTGCACGCTCGCGGTGCCCTGCAGCAGGATGTCGAGGGGACAGATGTCAGTGGGCATGGGATTAGCATTGCTAGGACGCATGTACGACAACAAGCCGATCCCGAGCGACTATGCCAGGGTGGAGGTGACGTGGATCAACCCGGAGCATGCCGATGATGAAATCAACATACCCATTTCAGACGGGACCAAGTACCTGCGAAGTGTTGTCGGCAAGGAAGTACTCTGGGCTCGGTGTGACATTTACTTCAACGAGTCGACGCTTTCAAAATCCTTGTACCCCTCTTTGTCTAAATCCAAAGAGTCAAATACAGCGGCCCTTCCATCCTGAGGATAGATTAGAAATGCAATCCAGTAGCCCATGATGCCCCCGCTGCACCATTGAAACAATACAGATTTCAAATCTTCAAATATGAAAAATGGTGATCCCAGTAGCTACATATATGTTCTAAGTATCCTTTTGACTTACCCGAACTGGTGGGCGGCAAAGATACACCCAGTTTCCCCGACCTTCTTCATGGATCTATACACATACATTCCCGACCGCCACTTCAATTCGTTGCTCAGATCTTTTTGGGCTTGCACTCTCTCTTGCAGGTTCAAGTTCACCAGCTTTTCATGAGTGTCCGGTACATCGTAACCCATGATGACTCTCTAGGTAATATGCATCAGAGAGAGGTAAATAATATTTTTGTCCAATTCCTTGCATACATAGGACTGCATCTTGCAAGGACAAGTCATGGCATTATTAGTTTATTCCTAAAGTACCTATAGCGATGCAAGGACAAGTCGTAATTAGATTACAGGGCAAACAAGGTGACTTGAGCAACGTCGAGGTCCTTGCGCCGCAGTAGCCTATGCATGTCATGGAAATCTACGATGACTTGAGCATCGTCGGTCAAGTGGAAGTACTCCTGCGGCACCTTGACAACGAAATCTCGCAGGCCTACTTTCGCCACCTCCATGTACCAGAGATGGAACCTCCTTACCTCCCACGGCTCGTCCTGTACGAGCTGGCCCAAGATCACCATGAACTTCCCATGCTCGTAGTTGTTGGGGCAATCGTCCTAAAGGGGCCAAACCGACACTGGTGACGACGCCCTGTACTTGAAAGATTCGGGAGTGAAAAACTCTGCTAGCATCTCCGCATATGCTCTACTACCACTATGGTAGCCAGAATCATACCTTGCATACTTAGTCGAGCTTTCGTACTCTTTGGCTATTGAGCTGACTGCCCTACTCACCTTGGTGTGGCCATCGATATCTATGGTCTCGTCTTCTTCTGTAGGCTTTCTCGGCGGGGGAGGACATTGCCCTGTGTTCTCCTTCGGACCACTTTCAGGCAGTGTAACAGTGCCTGGTGCTGCCCTTGTATCTTCCTGTGGATTGCTCATGTCGGGAGGAGTGCCTTGTGGGTCATTGTCGTTGTCGTAGTCGTGACCCACGGGAGACGGCGAGGGCTTTGACAGCGTCGACTCGTTGAAGTAAATGTCACACCGAGCCCAGAGTACTTCCTTGCCGACAACACTTCGCAGGTACTTGGTCCCGTCTGAAATGGGTATGTTGATTTCATCATCGGCATGCTCCGGGTTGATCCACGTCACCTCCACCCTGGCATAGTCGCTCGGGATCGGCTTGTTGTCGTACATGCGTCCTAGCAATGCTAATCCCATGCCCACTGACATCTGTCCCCTCGACATCCTGCTGCAGGGCACCGCGAGCGTGCAAGGCATTGGTTTCACGATATCTTCGATTGGGTGCCTAGGAAGTCCTCCGGTCGGTAGCACCATCTGCCCTTTTACGATGACTTGTGTCTGTGGCAGCTCCACACCAGCCTGGCGAAACATCTGCGACCTCAGCTCCACCATCTTAGGGTTGCTGCTTGTGAATGCGTCTTTCATCGGGTTGTGGCTCGCGCCCGGGAGGTTGACTTTCTCATTCTACTGTGGTTCTGAGAGAAGTTCCGGCCTGATGCCCTGGTTGACAAGATCCATCCGTGACTTTAGACCATCCTTCGTCTTTTCCTTGATGTCTAGCAGGACGCTGATCGTGCTTTCGAAGACATTCTTCTCCAGGTGCATGCGGTCGATGGCATGTTGTGTATGCAGCTCCTTCTAGTACGACAGGTACTTGAAGAAACTCGACTTCTTCTTGAAAGGAACGGCGACAGATGGTTCCCCCATCTTATCCTACTTTCTCTTCCTTGTCGTGGTCCCCTCTTTCTCTTTTTTCTTCTTTCAGAACTCGACCTCCATGTCCTTCACCATGCCAAACACCTTTTCCCTGTACCTCATCTGTGCTTGTTCGTCAGGTTGCGGCTCGTCCTTGTTATCGAAGTACTTATTCATCACAGCTGATCAGTACTTGTGCCCTCCGACGAGGAATAGTCTGTGCCACATGTACACCATCTTGTTGGATCCCTTAAGGTATGCATAGCAGGTGCCGTCGATGCAAACTACGCAGCCGCTCTTCCCTTTGATCTGCCCCGGCAGTGAAAAAAGACTAGGGTAATCGGTGATGGTCAAAAAGTTGATGGCTTTTAGAGTGAACTTCTTCCTTAGGGACGCATCCATTATCTCGACGCCTTTGTCCCATAGTACCTTCGTGTCCTCCATGAACAGCTCCAGGAACACATCTATATCATTGCCGGGCTGCTTCGGTCCTGAAATAAGCATGGTCAGTAGAAGATACCTGCACTTCTGACATAGACAGGGAGGTAGGTTGTAGATGGTGAGGATGACCAGCCAAGTGCCGTGCGAGCTGCTGAGGTCACCGAACGGATTCATCCCATCGGTGCTCAGCGCGAACCACATCGACAGTGCAGGACTTCTCCTCCGCGTGTAACAGTCTTCTTCCTCCTCCTCATGAGACGAGATCTGCTTCGCACTACTCTTCTTGGCCGCCTTCTTCTTCGGCCCACTCGAGGCTCCCTCGTCGTTCGCATCGACGCGACAATCGGCATTCCTCTTGTATCGACTCGCGCCGCAGTGCGGACAGCTCTCCAAGCTCTCATACTAGCCCCGATACAGGACTCAATGGCTAGGGCAGGCGTTGAATTTTTTAAGATTCAGTGCCACTAGCCGAAGAGGAGAAGGGGCCCACACAAGAGGCACAAGAAGCACGGTGATGTGCATGTGATATACCAAGTGGGGCTGCAGGGAGAGCCCTTGCAGCCAACAGACGTCCTCGGCTCCTTCAGCAACCAATGCTCTTGTATAGTCAAGGAGAAGGTGCCTATAACATATGAAAATTGGAAGACAGTCCCAAAAGACCTCAAGGATCATGTGTGGGGAGAGATGAAGAGGCAGTTCACGTATCTAGAGGGCTCTAATGAAGATAAGTCCAAGGCGCATGTGATGTACCTGGCAGGCAAAGCGCTTCGAAACTTTAGGTACAACCTCAATAAGGACTGCGTGAAGATAGGGGAGACACCCTTCACCCGTTACAACTACATCTTGCCTGAAGTTTGGGATGTCTTCGTCAGACAAAAGCAAACTGCAGAAGCAAAGGACAAGGGCGAGAAGTTCTTCGAGCTCGCAAAGAGGAAAATGCACCACCACCACATGGGAATGACAGGGTACGCTGCTAAGAAGCCCAAGTGGCGGGTGGAAGAAAGGGCGGCAGCTGAGGCCGGGCTGCTGGATCTATATGATTTCCTCGAAGAGAGGGCACGTGACTACCTCAGCCTGCAAGCCAAAAAAGCTGCAGGAGGGCAAGACCAAAATGAGCCACAGACCGAGAAGGCAGAGAAGAAGATCTTGACGGTTGCTGCGGCCGAGTAGAGCGGGTCATTCGAACCTCGCAGAGAGAGGAACCAGTTGGCCAAGGCGCTGGGAAAGCCCGAGCATCGTGTCCATGGCGTATCCTTGAGAAAGAGCTGGAAGACTATGGACTCCTGGCAATCCGACGCGAGCTCATACAGGATGAGGCAGGTGTACAAGGACAGGCTCGTCCAGCAAGGCCGTGATGAGGCAATGAAGGACTTTGTCATGGGAAAGATTCAAGACGCATTCACAAGCAGCAACCCTAAGATGGTGGAGCTGAGGTCGCAGATGTTTCGCCAGGCTGGTGTGGAGCTGCCACAGACACAAGTCATCGTAAAAGGGCAGATGGTGCTACCGACCGGAGGACTTCCTAGGCACCCAATCGAAGATATCGTGAAACCAATGCCTTGCACG
>JAHUYU010001017.1:0-16578 GCA_030439765.1 Tripidium arundinaceum | reverse complement strand
CATGGGGCGCCCCCGATCAGGGCGCGAGGTCAAGGCCCAAATGGCCGTTGGGCCACTTAGTTAGGAGATCAATCTAACATTCTCCCCCCTTGATCTCAACATTACTTTAACCTTTAAACTTTTACTTTAATACTTTTCACTTTACTCGTTCCATCACAGATAAGCGCATAGAGCATGCTTCATCGTCACGGTCAATTGCCGATAGATTTCACAGCTACAGTACACATCTCTGATCTGAAACAGTTACTTTAACTTTCGGACCCTTTATTATAGTCCAGGAGTCATAGGCTTTCCCTTAAACCCATGCCGGCTACATGTTCTCTGAACACGTTGGGTGGTAAGCCTTTTGTAAGCGGATCCGCGAGCATCTTTTCCGTACTTATATGCTCTAGGCTTATAACATGATCCCGGACTTTATCCTTCACAACATAATACTTTATGTCAATGTGTTTGGCAGCACCACTTGACTTATTGTTGTGAGCATACTGTACTGCTGGATAGTTATCGCAATATAACTTTAGTGGTTGATGGATATTGTCAACCACCTTCAAACCGGGTAGGAACTTCTTTAGCCAGTTCACCTGCCCTGATGCCTCAAAACATGCTACAAACTCGGCATACATTGTGGACGATGTAGTGACGGTTTGCTTTGAGCTTTTCCACGATATCGCTCCTCCCGCAAGAGTGAACACATATCCTGATGTGGATTTTCTATCATCTCCCGCATAATCAGAATCTGAGTATCCGACTATTTGGAGAGAATCAGATTTTCTGTATGTCAACATGAGGCCTTTTGCACCTTGCAAATATCGCAAGACTTTCTTTACCAATTTCCAGTGTTCTATCCCTGGATTACTTTGGAATCTGCCAAGCAACCCGGTAACAAAAGCTAGGTCAGGGCGCGTACACACTTGTGCGTACTGTAGGCTTCCAACAGCCGAAGCATATGGAACCGCTTTCATTTGATTGAGCTCATACTGATTCTTGGGGCATTGATGATCCCCATATCTATCGCCCTTGACTATTGGAGCAGGTGACGGACTACATTTGTGCATACTAAATTTCTTTAGAACTTTTTCTATGTATGTCTTTTGTGATAGTCCTAATACCCCCTTACTTCTGTCTCGGTGAATCTCGATCCCTAGAACGAACCTAGCTTCACCAAGATCTTTCATATCAAAGTTTGAGGACAAAAACTTCTTTGTCTCCAGCAGTAGACTGACATCACTACTAGCAAGCAAGATATCATCCACATACAGGATTAGGAAGATATATTTCCCATTCTTAAACTTTGCATAAACACAATTGTCCTCTACATTTTCTTTAAACCCAAACTTCCTTATTGTTCTGTCAAACTTCAAGTACCACTGTCTTGAAGCTTGCTTTAATCCATAAATCGATTTCTTTAAGCGGCATCCCATTCGTTCTTTTCCTTCCATGACAAAACCTTTTGGTTGTGCCATGTAAACATTTTCCTCCAGATCACCATTTAGGAACGCCGTTTTTACATCCATCTGATGTAACTCTAAATTGTAGTGTGCCACTAACGCCATTATTATTCTGAAGGAATCCTTACATGAGACTGGAGAAAACGTCTCATTGTAATCAATCCCTTCTCTTTGCGTGAAACCTTTTGCCACAAGTCGCGCTTTGAACCTTTCAACATTCCCTTGGGAGTCATGTTTTGTCTTGTAGACCCATTTACAGCCTACTGTCTTGGCTCCTTTAGGAATAGGTTCTAAGTCCCAAACTTTGTTGGCACTCATTGACTTTATTTCATCTTCCATGGCCTCAAGCCACTTTGATGAATTATCGCTTCTCATGGCTTCTTCAAACGAAGTGGGATCACCCTCCATTTGAAATTCTTGAGTGTTATACACTTCATAATCATCAGGTATTGCTGATCTTCTAACTCTTTGAGACCTTCTCGGGGCCTCCATATTTGGCACATCTTCTGTTTGAGGCTGTTGTTGCTCCCCCTCATCTGTGGCAAAAGGTTCTATAGGCTCCTGAGGGACAGGTTCCACATGTTCATTCATTGTTGCCACAGGAGGAATAACAACAGGTGCTTGCACCACAGTGTCTTGCATTGTGGGTGCAGCAACAACAGGTAACTCGAAGAATGGTTCTTGAATCATTGGAGTGGGCACACACACCCGCTTCTCCTCAAGATCAATCTTCTGAGCTGCCATGCTCCCCTTCATCATTTCATCCTCTAAAAAGACAGCATGTCTCGTTTCTACAAATTTTGTATGTCTATCTGGGCAGTAGAAACGAAAACCTTTTGACTTTTCAGGGTAGCCAATGAAATGGCAACTCACTGTTCTGGGATCTAATTTCCCTATGTTTGGGTTAAATACTTTTGCCTCAGCGGGGCTCCCCCACACACGTAAGTGATTCAGTGAGGGTACTCTTCCTGTCCACAACTCATACGGTGTTTTGGGCACCGACTTACTTGGTACTCTGTTGAGAATATGGATGGCGGTTTTTAACGCCTCCATCCACAGACTCACTGGTAAGGTGGAGTAACTTATCATACTACGCACCATATCCATCAGGGTACGGTTACGCCTTTCAGCTACTCCATTCTGCTGAGGCTCGCCCGGCGTTGAATACTGGGCTACTATGCCATTCTCCTGTAGGAACCTTGCAAAAGGTCCAGGAACTTGGCCATATGGGGTATGTCGACCATAGTACTCCCCGCCACGGTCAGACCTGACTATCTTGATCTTTAAATTGTGTTGGTTTTCAACTTCTGCCTTAAATATCTTAAATTTATCCAATGCTTCTGTTCTTTCTTTGATTGGATAAATGTAGCCATAACGGGAGTAATCATCTGTGAATGTTATGAACGAATCATAACCATCCACACTTTTGACAGGAAAAGGACCACAGATATCTGTGTGGATTATCTGTAGAATTCCTGTGCTTCGTTTAGCGTCCTTTTTTATTTTCTTTACATATTTTCCTTTTATGCACTCTCTGCATTGTTCTGAGTCTGAGAACTCTAATGAAGGAAGAATATCATTCTTAACTAGTCTCTCTATTCTCCCCCTCGAAATGTGGCCTAAACGACAGTGCCATAATTTCGACGACGCATCGTGAGTTCTCTTTCGTTTCTTGTTTACATCCGTAGACGAGGATTCATTCACATTGTCACACACAATGTTCCCATTATCACATACAACATTCACATCATCACGTAGGGATAATAAATAAAGCTCATTTTGTAAGATAGCAATACCAACACATGCATTATTGAATGTTATCTTACATTTGCCATTTCCAAAATGGCAATCATAACCATCATTATCCAAACATGATACACTAATCAAGTTTCTCTGCAAAGAAGGAACATATAAAACATCTCTAAGTAAAAGCACGAAGCCATCAGCAAGCTCTAGTGAAAGGTCGCCAACGGCTTCAACATCTGCTTCGACTCCATTTGCAACTTTAATGCATCTTTCTCTTCTTTGCATAGTCCTCGTCGAACGGAATCCCTGTAAAGAATTAGCAACATGAACAGTTGCTCCTGAGTCAATCCACCAAGTAGATTTTGAATATTTTACATATAGGGATTCATCTATAAAGGTAATAATGTTCTCACCTTTCTTTGCCATGATCATCTTCAAGAAGTCAGGGCAATCTTTCTTGTAATGCCCGGTCTTCTTGCAATGGAGACACTGATCTTTCTCCACTGTGAACTTCTTCTGCTGAGGCTGATGGGGACCTTTTCCCTTTGAGGAGGAGGAGTTAGGATTTAAGTTCTTTTTCTTGTTATCCTTCACATAGTTGATGTGACCACCATGTGAAGCCTTTATCCTTTCCTCCTCTTGCACACACATAGCAATGAGCTTCTCTAAATCCCATTTCTCGGGCTGTATGTTGTAGTTCACAACAAAGGTGTCAAATTCCTTTGGCAAGGAAGCAAAAATCAGATGGATAAGGAACTCATCCTTGAGAGCCAGATCCATTGGTTTGAGCTTGGATGCCAAGTTGCTCATCCTTAGTATGTGCTCTCTTATGCCACTGCCGCCACCAGAGTACCTCTCTGTCACCAGCTGTTTTATCAGCTGGGTTGCATATGTCTTTGAAGAGCCAGTGAACTGACTCTTTATTCTGTCTAGGTACTCTGTGACCGTGTCACACTCTGGAATTGAGCCCACTATTGCAGGCTCAATTGTATTCTTTATCACTGCCAAACACTTCTTGTTGGCAGTGACCCACTTTTTATGCTCAAGGTCGAATGACATCTTTATGGGAGCAAAGTCCCACCCTCAAAGGAGACAACTACAATGAATGGAAAAGAAAGCTTGACCTGGCCTTTATTTTGGGCGAGGTGGACTGGGTAGTCACCTCTCCGTGTCCCACTGAGCCTGTGGCACCGGTGAGGGAGGCTAATGAGGCTGATGCTGCTTGGCAGACCAGAGAGAGGGACTTTGCTCCCATAAAGATGTCATTCGACCTTGAGCATAAAAAGTGGGTCACTGCCAACAAGAAGTGTTTGGCAGTGATAAAGAATACAATTGAGCCTGCAATAGTGGGCTCAATTCCAGAGTGTGACACGGTCACAGAGTACCTAGACAGAATAAAGAGTCAGTTCACTGGCTCTTCAAAGACATATGCAACCCAGCTGATAAAACAGCTGGTGACAGAGAGGTACTCTGGTGGCGGCAGTGGCATAAGAGAGCACATACTAAGGATGAGCAACTTGGCATCCAAGCTCAAACCAATGGATCTGGCTCTCAAGGATGAGTTCCTTATCCATCTGATTTTTGCTTCCTTGCCAAAGGAATTTGACACCTTTGTTGTGAACTACAACATACAGCCCGAGAAATGGGATTTAGAGAAGCTCATTGCTATGTGTGTGCAAGAGGAGGAAAGGATAAAGGCTTCACATGGTGGTCACATCAACTATGTGAAGGATAACAAGAAAAAGAACTTAAATCCTAACTCCTCCTCCTCAAAGGGAAAAGGTCCCCATCAGCCTCAGCAGAAGAAGTTCACAGTGGAGAAAGATCAGTGTCTCCATTGCAAGAAGACCGGGCATTACAAGAAAGATTGCCCTGACTTCTTGAAGATGATCATGGCAAAGAAAGGTGAGAACATTATTACCTTTATAGATGAATCCCTATATGTAAAATATTCAAAATCTACTTGGTGGATTGACTCAGGAGCAACTGTTCATGTTGCTAATTCTTTACAGGGATTCCGTTCGACGAGGACTATGCAAAGAAGAGAAAGATGCATTAAAGTTGCAAATGGAGTCGAAGCAGATGTTGAAGCCGTTGGCGACCTTTCACTAGAGCTTGCTGATGGCTTCGTGCTTTTACTTAGAGATGTTTTATATGTTCCTTCTTTGCAGAGAAACTTGATTAGTGTATCATGTTTGGATAATGATGGTTATGATTGCCATTTTGGAAATGGCAAATGTAAGATAACATTCAATAATGCATGTGTTGGTATTGCTATCTTACAAAATGAGCTTTATTTATTATCCCTACGTGATGATGTGAATGTTGTATGTGATAATGGGAACATTGTGTGTGACAATGTGAATGAATCCTCGTCTACGGATGTAAACAAGAAACGAAAGAGAACTCACGATGCGTCGTCGAAATTATGGCACTGTCGTTTAGGCCACATTTCGAGGGGGAGAATAGAGAGACTAGTTAAGAATGATATTCTTCCTTCATTAGAGTTCTCAGACTCAGAACAATGCAGAGAGTGCATAAAAGGAAAATATGTAAAGAAAATAAAAAAGGACGCTAAACGAAGCACAGGAATTCTACAGATAATCCACACAGATATCTGTGGTCCTTTTCCTGTCAAAAGTGTGGATGGTTATGATTCGTTCATAACATTCACAGATGATTACTCCCGTTATGGCTACATTTATCCAATCAAAGAAAGAACAGAAGCATTGGATAAATTTAAGATATTTAAGGCAGAAGTTGAAAACCAACACAATTTAAAGATCAAGATAGTCAGGTCTGACCGTGGCGGGGAGTACTATGGTCGACATACCCCATATGGCCAAGTTCCTGGACCTTTTGCAAGGTTCCTACAGGAGAATGGCATAGTAGCCCAGTATTCAACGCCGGGCGAGCCTCAGCAGAATGGAGTAGCTGAAAGGCGTAACCGTACCCTGATGGATATGGTGCGTAGTATGATAAGTTACTCCACCTTACCAGTGAGTCTGTGGATGGAGGCGTTAAAAACCGCCATCCATATTCTCAACAGAGTACCAAGTAAGTCGGTGCCCAAAACACCGTATGAGTTGTGGACAGGAAGAGTACCCTCACTGAATCACTTACGTGTGTGGGGGAGCCCCGCTGAGGCAAAAGTATTTAACCCAAACATAGGGAAATTAGATCCCAGAACAGTGAGTTGCCATTTCATTGGCTACCCTGAAAAGTCAAAAGGTTTTCGTTTCTACTGCCCAGATAGACATACAAAATTTGTAGAAACGAGACATGCTGTCTTTTTAGAGGATGAAATGATGAAGGGGAGCATGGCAGCTCAGAAGATTGATCTTGAGGAGAAGCGGGTGTGTGTGCCCACTCCAATGATTCAAGAACCATTCTTCGAGTTACCTGTTGTTGCTGCACCCACAATGCAAGACACTGTGGTGCAAGCACCTGTTGTTATTCCTCCTGTGGCAACAATGAATGAACATGTGGAACCTGTCCCTCAGGAGCCTATAGAACCTTTTGCCACAGATGAGGGGGAGCAACAACAGCCTCAAACAGAAGATGTGCCAAATATGGAGGCCCCGAGAAGGTCTCAAAGAGTTAGAAGATCAGCAATACCTGATGATTATGAAGTGTATAACACTCAAGAATTTCAAATGGAGGGTGATCCCACTTCGTTTGAAGAAGCCATGAGAAGCGATAATTCATCAAAGTGGCTTGAGGCCATGGAAGATGAAATAAAGTCAATGAGTGCCAACAAAGTTTGGGACTTAGAACCTATTCCTAAAGGAGCCAAGACAGTAGGCTGTAAATGGGTCTACAAGACAAAACATGACTCCCAAGGGAATGTTGAAAGGTTCAAAGCGCGACTTGTGGCAAAAGGTTTCACGCAAAGAGAAGGGATTGATTACAATGAGACGTTTTCTCCAGTCTCATGTAAGGATTCCTTCAGAATAATAATGGCGTTAGTGGCACACTACAATTTAGAGTTACATCAGATGGATGTAAAAACGGCGTTCCTAAATGGTGATCTGGAGGAAAATGTTTACATGGCACAACCAAAAGGTTTTGTCATGGAAGGAAAAGAACGAATGGGATGCCGCTTAAAGAAATCGATTTATGGATTAAAGCAAGCTTCAAGACAGTGGTACTTGAAGTTTGACAGAACAATAAGGAAGTTTGGGTTTAAAGAAAATGTAGAGGACAATTGTGTTTATGCAAAGTTTAAGAATGGGAAATATATCTTCCTAATCCTGTATGTGGATGATATCTTGCTTGCTAGTAGTGATGTCAGTCTACTGCTGGAGACAAAGAAGTTTTTGTCCTCAAACTTTGATATGAAAGATCTTGGTGAAGCTAGGTTCGTTCTAGGGATCGAGATTCACCGAGACAGAAGTAAGGGGGTATTAGGACTATCACAAAAGACATACATAGAAAAAGTTCTAAAGAAATTTAGTATGCACAAATGTAGTCCGTCACCTGCTCCAATAGTCAAGGGCGATAGATATGGGGATCATCAATGCCCCAAGAATCAGTATGAGCTCAATCAAATGAAAGCGGTTCCATATGCTTCGGCTGTTGGAAGCCTACAGTACGCACAAGTGTGTACGCGCCCTGACCTAGCTTTTGTTACCGGGTTGCTTGGCAGATTCCAAAGTAATCCAGGGATAGAACACTGGAAATTGGTAAAGAAAGTCTTGCGATATTTGCAAGGTGCAAAAGGCCTCATGTTGACATACAGAAAATCTGATTCTCTCCAAATAGTCGGATACTCAGATTCTGATTATGCGGGAGATGATAGAAAATCCACATCAGGATATGTGTTCACTCTTGCGGGAGGAGCGATATCGTGGAAAAGCTCAAAGCAAACCGTCACTACATCGTCCACAATGTATGCCGAGTTTGTAGCATGTTTTGAGGCATCAGGGCAGGTGAACTGGCTAAAGAAGTTCCTACCCGGTTTGAAGGTGGTTGACAATATCCATCAACCACTAAAGTTATATTGCGATAACTATCCAGCAGTACAGTATGCTCACAACAATAAGTCAAGTGGTGCTGCCAAACACATTGACATAAAGTATTATGTTGTGAAGGATAAAGTCCGGGATCATGTTATAAGCCTAGAGCATATAAGTACGGAAAAGATGCTCGCGGATCCGCTTACAAAAGGCTTACCACCCAACGTGTTCAGAGAACATGTAGCCGGCATGGGTTTAAGGGAAAGCCTATGACTCCTGGACTATAATAAAGGGTCCGAAAGTTAAAGTAACTGTTTCAGATCAGAGATGTGTACTGTAGCTGTGAAATCTATCGGCAATTGACCGTGACGATGAAGCATGCTCTATGCGCTTATCTGTGATGGAACGAGTAAAGTGAAAAGTATTAAAGTAAAAGTTTAAAGGTTAAAGTAATGTTGAGATCAAGGGGGAGAATGTTAGATTGATCTCCTAACTAAGTGGCCCAACGGCCATTTGGGCCTTGACCTCGCGCCCTGATCGGGGGCGCCCAGCCCATCCATGGCTGGCGGGCCCCCGTCGTACTGCGCATATAAACAGAGGTGGGGGCCGGGGCACTCGGTACGAGGTTCACCGCAGCCGCCTGTTTCCCCACCTACAAACCCTAATTCCGATCTATTCGAGGGGCACAGTAGCGACGGGAAGCACCTCCGCCGCCGGGACTACGCCGCCTCAACGTCCGCATCGCCGCCGTGGACACCTCTTCCCCGACCGACGCTGCCCGTGCGCAGATCTACACCGACGAACGTGATGGCGGCCTCCGGATCCTCTACTCCCACTGAGGGCTCAGGTTCTACTCTCTTCTCTCTCCCTCTCTCTCTCCACTTCTCTCTGTTCACCGTGTTAAGTCCAATCCCGTCTAGATCTATGCCCTAGACCGATCCACAGAACGTAACGAGTCTAACAAGAACCAGCCCAAACCAGCACCAGCCCCAACCAGCAAACAGGCTGAATGTTGAAAACGGTCATCCAAATTTTATGTTCATTGCTGCACTATTTCAAACTGGGCATGTAATGTTGAACCAAATTAGATACTCCCGCCGTCCCAAAAAGGACGACGTTTTAAGATGAATCTGGACAAGTGAAACAAAAGCACGGAACATAACAGAAATAAAAGCACTTTTATCTGCATAGTTTGGAGTACTTTCTAAACGAAAATAGCTCTACACTTTCCTATGCTACAGAAGCTCAAGAGGCAAGAATGACAAATAAAAAATACTATCTCAGAAAGAGCATACCGGGCAATTATCCTAGACATCCCACAAGCATAATGTGCTATCTGTTGATGCAGACGCAAGCCCATCGTTAGACAAGAATTTCACATACGATACTGCTTTCTTGCGCCTACCGAAAATATGGACAGGCGCACTTGGATTACGTAAATCAAAGTAATGAATATGGTGATCAGCAGATTCGACCTGAAATATTGTAGTATCTGATAAGTAAACAAAATAACATTTTAATTGGAAAAGAAAACAAACTAACTATTCAATATAGAGAGAATTCCCTGTGTATCCCTAGAAAAAATGGTCGCTCCTTCTGTGCCCTCGAAATAATCGCTGGGACTCCTATACCCGCTTTTAAATTTGTCTTCTCTCTGTTGCCCTTTCTGTTAGCTGTCCATTAACTTTCTAGTTAGCACCGTTAAGTATTGAGTGGCATATAGGGGATTGTCTAAAAATAACCAAATGACACATGTATAAATCTTGTATTGAATATTTTAGCTTGGAGACAATAGAAAATTAAAAATTCATCTACTACATAGTTTTAGATCTCTTCGAGCACTACAACTTTTATACAGGGTGTGTCTCCATCCGAGATCATTTAGAAAATTAAAAAAATAAATTTTAAAATATGAGAACTTAATATATTTATATGAGCTCCTAAAAGATCTCAAATAAAAAAGTCGTCAACTACAAAATTTTAGATCTCTTCAGCACAAAAAGGAGCTATGCTGTATCATGAATCATCAAACCAGATAAAAAAAGGAGCTATGCTGTACTATTACCATCTTCAGCACAATAATTTAATAATAAAGCACGTAAAATCAAATCAACATATGACGTACAAGTCTTCCTGCTCTCCAGCCTGCATAAATCTCTCCCACTGCCCCCATGTGCTCCACTTTGATGAAACCCTACTTTCACATGTATTGTATAAAAAAATTTGATGTTCAAACCTTGAGGCTGCTCCCATGTTTGCTTTAATAGAGCTGATTTTCTCACATTAACCAGAGTAATGATGCAAAGATTTAAGTATTTAACTTCTTATTTTGGTAGGTAGGTCCAGATTATAAGGTGAGTGAATAATAAACTTTTACGGCCCTTGATTTTGGTACCTCCAAAATTATAATCGATGGTAAGGCTCATTAATGATTTATATTTTATAGTGTAGGCATAGATATTTAAACTCTGATGACCAAAACTCAAATTTATCTATACATGCAACTGCACTGGTTCTGCTGCTAGTTACATTCTAAAGCACAGATAAGAAACTGTGCTTACATTGGACTACGAACTACACACTTGGATACAATATTGGCAGAGTGAAACAAGTCTCCATGTCTTAGTTCCGCAATGACACGTAGACGACTGAAGTAAACATGACAACAAACAAGATGAGCCAAGTGAGAATGGAACACAGACAACAAAGCATATTACCTGGCCACAGGAGATAACCACGCCTGTATCGAGTGAACGTTGTTAGCACAGACTGAAAATCCTGAAGACCTGCATGATAGCCTTCTCTATTCATTACAACGATATCTCTTTCTTCTTGCCTGCGTGCCTGTGCTCCAGTACGCCGTCTTTGCAGGTAGTATTCTTGAAGCACATTGAACTGCAATGTTCCTCATAGAATTAGATAAAAAAATAAATGACATAAGCTTAGCGCCGTTTTATCTAACACCAAAGTTAAGTAAATGACCATGTGTGTACTGTGTACCAAAGTTAAGCTTGTCAGAGGAGTTTTCGGCGGCCAGATGTTGTTGTGGGCGTCAGAGTCAGCATGGATCTCGTGGAGGATTCGCTCAATGTCCTCGGCGGAATTGCCGGCGATGTGGTGGGCCGCAGCTGCGAGGTCATCGCTACCTTGCTTCTGCCGCCGCCGTGGATGTACGCGAGATTTGGCCATAGAGGAGCGCTGCCTTCGGAAGCTGCCGTGGATGTACGCTAGCCAGGTTCAACCTAGTCCAGCGGGGCGGGTTGGGGCGGGTTGCTTAGTTAATTTTTTGGGTAGGGTTGGAACAGGGGAACCACCTCATAGGCTATCGGTCGGGGTGGGTTTGGGGAGGGTTCGGCCCCATTAGCAGGGCTAAAACACACCTGTGCTTGAACTCGCCTCTTCCTAGCAATGACATTACCTGATTGTATAGGGGAGTTAGGAGGCCCAAAAGAAGTTAGAGCATCTCTCCTTTGAAATCCTTGATGGCTTACTTGAGCTTTCAAATCAAGCTTCTTATTCTGTAAGTTCCTGGACATGATGCGCTAAGTGGTGTCCGAGAGTTGGGAGGAAAGCGACAGCTAGCTTTGTCTATAGGAGAGGGCCACATTTTCTGTGCAGTAGGCTCATCTAAAACTATGTAGTAGATGAATTTTTAATTTTCTATTGTCTCCAAGCTAAAATATTCAATACAAGATTTATACATGTGTCATTTGGTTATTTTTAGACAATCCCCTATATGCCACTCAATACTTAACGGTGCTAACTAGAAAGTTAATGGACAGCTAACAGAAAGGGCAACAGAGAGAAGACAAATTTAAAAGCGGGTATAGGAGTCCCAGCGATTATTTCGAGGGCACAGAAGGAGCGACCATTTTTTCTAGGGATACACAGGGAATTCTCTCTATATTGAATAGTTAGTTTGTTTTCTTTTCCAATTAAAATGTTATTTTGTTTACTTATCAGATACTACAATATTTCAGGTCGAATCTGCTGATCACCATATTCATTACTTTGATTTACGTAATCCAAGTGCGCCTGTCCATATTTTCGGTAGGCGCAAGAAAGCAGTATCGTATGTGAAATTCTTGTCTAACGATGGGCTTGCGTCTGCATCAACAGATAGCACATTATGCTTGTGGGATGTCTAGGATAATTGCCCGGTATGCTCTTTCTGAGATAGTATTTTTTATTTGTCATTCTTGCCTCTTGAGCTTCTGTAGCATAGGAAAGTGTAGAGCTATTTTCGTTTAGAAAGTACTCCAAACTATGCAGATAAAAGTGCTTTTATTTCTGTTATGTTCCGTGCTTTTGTTTCACTTGTCCAGATTCATCTTAAAACGTCGTCCTTTTTGGGACGGCGGGAGTATCTAATTTGGTTCAACATTACATGCCCAGTTTGAAATAGTGCAGCAATGAACATAAAATTTGGATGACCGTTTTCAACATTCAGCCTGTTTGCTGGTTGGGGCTGGTGCTGGTTTGGGCTGGTTCTTGTTAGACTCGTTACGTTCTGTGGATCGGTCTAGGGCATAGATCTAGACGGGATTGGACTTAACACGGTGAACAGAGAGAAGTGGAGAGAGAGAGGGAGAGAGAAGAGAGTAGAACCTGAGCCCTCAGTGGGAGTAGAGGATCCGGAGGCCGCCATCACGTTCGTCGGTGTAGATCTGCGCACGGGCAGCGTCGGTCGGGGAAGAGGTGTCCACGGCGGCGATGCGGACGTTGAGGCGGCGTAGTCCCGGCGGCGGAGGTGCTTCCCGTCGCTACTGTGCCCCTCGAATAGATCGGAATTAGGGTTTGTAGGTGGGGAAACAGGCGGCTGCGGTGAACCTCGTACCGAGTGCCCCGGCCCCCACCTCTGTTTATATGCGCAGTACGACGGGGGCCCGCCAGCCATGGATGGGCTGGGCGCCCCCGATCAGGGCGCGAGGTCAAGGCCCAAATGGCCGTTGGGTCACTTAGTTAGGAGATCAATCTAACATTCTCCCCCTTGATCTCAACATTACTTTAACCTTTAAACTTTTACTTTAATACTTTTCACTTTACTCGTTCCATCACAGATAAGCGCATAGAGCATGCTTCATCGTCACGGTCAATTGCCGATAGATTTCACAGCTACAGTACACATCTCTGATCTGAAACAGTTACTTTAACTTTCGGACCCTTTATTATAGTCCAGGAGTCATAGGCTTTCCCTTAAACCCATGCCGGCTACATGTTCTCTGAACACGTTGGGTGGTAAGCCTTTTGTAAGCGGATCCGCGAGCATCTTTTCCGTACTTATATGCTCTAGGCTTATAACATGATCCCGGACTTTATCCTTCACAACATAATACTTTATGTCAATGTGTTTGGCAGCACCACTTGACTTATTGTTGTGAGCATACTGTACTGCTGGATAGTTATCGCAATATAACTTTAGTGGTTGATGGATATTGTCAACCACCTTCAAACCGGGTAGGAACTTCTTTAGCCAGTTCACCTGCCCTGATGCCTCAAAACATGCTACAAACTCGGCATACATTGTGGACGATGTAGTGACGGTTTGCTTTGAGCTTTTCCACGATATCGCTCCTCCCGCAAGAGTGAACACATATCCTGATGTGGATTTTCTATCATCTCCCGCATAATCAGAATCTGAGTATCCGACTATTTGGAGAGAATCAGATTTTCTGTATGTCAACATGAGGCCTTTTGCACCTTGCAAATATCGCAAGACTTTCTTTACCAATTTCCAGTGTTCTATCCCTGGATTACTTTGGAATCTGCCAAGCAACCCGGTAACAAAAGCTAGGTCAGGGCGCGTACACACTTGTGCGTACTGTAGGCTTCCAACAGCCGAAGCATATGGAACGAGTAAAGTGAAAAGTATTAAAGTAAAAGTTTAAAGGTTAAAGTAATGTTGAGATCAAGGGGGAGAATGTTAGATTGATCTCCTAACTAAGTGACCCAACGGCCATTTGGGCCTTGACCTCGCGCCCTGATCGGGGGCGCCCAGCCCATCCATGGCTGGCGGGCCCCCGTCGTACTGCGCATATAAACAGAGGTGGGGGCCGGGGCACTCGGTACGAGGTTCACCGCAGCCGCCTGTTTCCCCACCTACAAACCCTAATTCCGATCTATTCGAGGGGCACAGTAGCGACGGGAAGCACCTCCGCCGCCGGGACTACGCCGCCTCAACGTCCGCATCGCCGCCGTGGACACCTCTTCCCCGACCGACGCTGCCCGTGCGCAGATCTACACCGACGAACGTGATGGCGGCCTCCGGATCCTCTACTCCCACTGAGGGCTCAGGTTCTACTCTCTTCTCTCTCCCTCTCTCTCTCCACTTCTCTCTGTTCACCGTGTTAAGTCCAATCCCGTCTAGATCTATGCCCTAGACCGATCCACAGAACGTAACGAGTCTAACAAGAACCAGCCCAAACCAGCACCAGCCCCAACCAGCAAACAGGCTGAATGTTGAAAACGGTCATCCAAATTTTATGTTCATTGCTGCACTATTTCAAACTGGGCATGTAATGTTGAACCAAATTAGATACTCCCGCCGTCCCAAAAAGGACGACGTTTTAAGATGAATCTGGACAAGTGAAACAAAAGCACGGAACATAACAGAAATAAAAGCACTTTTATCTGCATAGTTTGGAGTACTTTCTAAACGAAAATAGCTCTACACTTTCCTATGCTACAGAAGCTCAAGAGGCAAGAATGACAAATAAAAAATACTATCTCAGAAAGAGCATACCGGGCAATTATCCTAGACATCCCACAAGCATAATGTGCTATCTGTTGATGCAGACGCAAGCCCATCGTTAGACAAGAATTTCACATACGATACTGCTTTCTTGCGCCTACCGAAAATATGGACAGGCGCACTTGGATTACGTAAATCAAAGTAATGAATATGGTGATCAGCAGATTCGACCTGAAATATTGTAGTATCTGATAAGTAAACAAAATAACATTTTAATTGGAAAAGAAAACAAACTAACTATTCAATATAGAGAGAATTCCCTGTGTATCCCTAGAAAAAATGGTCGCTCCTTCTGTGCCCTCGAAATAATCGCTGGGACTCCTATACCCGCTTTTAAATTTGTCTTCTCTCTGTTGCCCTTTCTGTTAGCTGTCCATTAACTTTCTAGTTAGCACCGTTAAGTATTGAGTGGCATATAGGGGATTGTCTAAAAATAACCAAATGACACATGTATAAATCTTGTATTGAATATTTTAGCTTGGAGACAATAGAAAATTAAAAATTCATCTACTACATAGTTTTAGATGAGCCTACTGCACAGAAAATGTGGCCCTCTCCTATAGACAAAGCTAGCTGTCGCTTTCCTCCCAACTCTCGGACACCACTTAGCGCATCATGTCCAGGAACTTACAGAATAAGAAGCTTGATTTGAAAGCTCAAGTAAGCCATCAAGGATTTCAAAGGAGAGATGCTCTAACTTCTTTTGGGCCTCCTAACTCCCCTATACAATCAGGTAATGTCATTGCTAGGAAGAGGCGAGTTCAAGCACAGGTGTGTTTTAGCCCTGCTAATGGGGCCGAACCCTCCCCAAACCCACCCCGACCGATAGCCTATGAGGTGGTTCCCCTGTTCCAACCCTACCCAAAAAATTAACTAAGCAACCCGCCCCAACCCGCCCCGCTGGACTAGGTTGAACCTGGCTAGCGTACATCCACGGCAGCTTCCGAAGGCAGCGCTCCTCTATGGCCAAATCTCGCGTACATCCACGGCGGCGGCAGAAGCAAGGTAGCGATGACCTCGCAGCTGCGGCCCACCACATCGCCGGCAATTCCGCCGAGGACATTGAGCGAATCCTCCACGAGATCCATGCTGACTCTGACGCCCACAACAACATCTGGCCGCCGAAAACTCCTCTGACAAGCTTAACTTTGGTACACAGTACACACATGGTCATTTACTTAACTTTGGTGTTAGATAAAACGGCGCTAAGCTTATGTCATTTATTTTTTTATCTAATTCTATGAGGAACATTGCAGTTCAATGTGCTTCAAGAATACTACCTGCAAAGACGGCGTACTGGAGCACAGGCACGCAGGCAAGAAGAAAGAGATATCGTTGTAATGAATAGAGAAGGCTATCATGCAGGTCTTCAGGATTTTCAGTCTGTGCTAACAACGTTCACTCGATACAGGCGTGGTTATCTCCTGTGGCCAGGTAATATGCTTTGTTGTCTGTGTTCCATTCTCACTTGGCTCATCTTGTTTGTTGTCATGTTTACTTCAGTCGTCTACGTGTCATTGCGGAACTAAGACATGGAGACTTGTTTCACTCTGCCAATATTGTATCCAAGTGTGTAGTTCGTAGTCCAATGTAAGCACAGTTTCTTATCTGTGCTTTAGAATGTAACTAGCAGCAGAACCAGTGCAGTTGCATGTATTAGATAAATTTGAGTTTT